>CAUYPO010077837.1:0-22885 GCA_963574435.1 Cheirogaleus major | reverse complement strand
CGATAAGTTATTGTTAATGGAAATTAAAGATTTAAATAATTGGAAAGCCATCTCATGCCCATGGATCAGAAAATTTCCTATTGTTAAGAAGGCAACAACGTTTCAAATTGATATAGAGATATCTATTAGAATACCAGTTGGCTGCTTTGTAGAAGTAACAAAACTGATCTTAAAATTCACATGGAAATGAAAGGGGCCCTGAATAGCCAAACTAATTTTGAAAAAGAAGAACAAAACTGGAGGACTCACATTTCTTGATTTCAAAACTTAGTACAAACCTACAGTAATCAAGACGGTGTAGACCAAGTGCAAGGATAAATATATAGATGAATAGAATACAATTGAGAATCTAGAAATAAAACAATGCATCTGTGGTCAGTTTATTTCAACAAAAGTGCTCCAAGACCATTCAATAAGGAAAGAATAGTCTTTTAAACAGATGTTCCTGAATCAACTGGATATGTACATGCAGTAAAATGAAGTTGGAGCCCTACATCCCACCATGTAAAATGCAAAAATTACCTCTAAATGGCCAAAAGATCTGAAAGTAAAAGCTAAAGCCCTAAAACTTTTAGAACAAAATATGAGCAAATCTTCATGACCTTGAGTTAAGCAATGCCTTATTAGATATGCTACCCAAAGCACAAGCAACTAAAGAAAAAAATAAATAAATTAGGCTTCATTCAAATGAAACATTTGTGCTTTAAAGTACACCATAAAGTAAGTGAAAAGACAACCCACAGAACGGAAAAAACTATTTGTAAATCATATATCTCATAAGGGACTTGTGTCTAGGATATATAAAGAATTCTTAGAAGTCAATAATAAAAAACAAATAACCCAAACAAAAATTTATGAAGGATTTCAATAGATATTTCTCTAATGAAGATATACAAATAGACAATAAGCACATATAAAAATGTTCATTACGGAACATTTATTAAGTCATTAAGGAAATGCAAATCAAAACTACAAGGAGATACCACTTCACAGCCACGAGGATGGCTTTAATTTAAAGGACACACAAGAACAAGTGTTGGTGAGGATGAAGAGAAAGTGGAACCCTCTTCGATTGCTGGTGGGAATGCAAAGGATGCAGCTGCTTTGGAAAACAGTCTGGGAGCTCCCCAACAGGTTCAACACAGAGTTCCCACACAACCCAGAAGGTCACCACGTAGGGTTATACCCAACAGAAATGAAAACATACATTCACACAAAAACTTGTACACAAATGTTTATAGCTTCATCATTCACAATAGCCAAAAAGTGGAAACAATTCTAATGTTCATGAACTGATGAATGGATAACCAAGATGTGGTATATTTTATGCAGTCATAAAAGGAAGAAAGTATTAATACCTGCTACACCATGGATGAACCTCGAAAACATTATGCTCAGTGAAGGAACCAGACAGAAAAGGCCACATATTATATGGTACCATTTATGCAAATATCCAGAGTAGGCAAATCCATAGAGACAAGTAGATTAGTGGTTGTCGTCTAGGGCAGGGAAGAACCAAGGAGTTTGGAGAGTGATAGCTGAAAGGTATAGGCTTTTTAATTTTTTCTGGAGAGGAGGGTGCAGTGAGAAAAAATATTCTGGAATTAGATAAAGCTGATAGTTGCACATCTTTATACATACATTAAAACCACTGAATTGTGTACTTTAAAATGGTGACTTTCACATGTCATTCATATTATATGTGAATTATACTGTAATTAAAAATATAAAGAAAAAAGAGGAAGAGGAGGAGAGAGGAGGGGAGAAGAAAGGAAGAAGATGGAGGAGGAGGAAGAAAAGAAGGAGAGGGAAGAGCGGGATGAGGGATGTGAAATGAGGGATATGAGAGAGAGGAGGAGGAGGAAAAAGTAAATGATAGTGTAGTTGTGAGCAGGACAATGACTTTCAAGAATGTAGTAGAGTGCCAGGAGGTAAGTCAGCCACCTCACCAACAAAGACTAGGTTCATTAAAACGCCAGGTTTCACAGGTCCTTTCAACCCATCCCCAGATGGCAGGGGATATCTTAAGGTGTCCTCATCAACTGTAACATCATTACTAACTTTTTAGTTTATCATATTTAACTTTGAGCTTTAAACCATAGATGCTATACATTTGGGTAGATACTTCTTGTGCCCAAGACCAGGGAATGTGTGCTGGACAGATTTCATTTTTAATTATAATTAAAATCTGGAAAGGATTGTGAAGATTGTCATCATCATCCTGATAAAATAATAATAGTAATAGCTAGTTTTGATACAGTACAAAATAAATCTTTATTTGGCTGGGGTGACCTTTCTCTCTTCTAAACTTCTGTGATCTTGAATTTTATCTCTCTTTGTGATTTTTATTACAACCTATCTCGCAGGATTTTATTTTCATGTCTAGATTATCTTACTGATAGATTATAAATCCTTCTGTGCGGAATCATCTCTGTATCCCTGGTACCTAGCACAGGGCCAGCCAACAGTATCCTGGACTTAGCTGATGTTTGTTGGTGAGTGAATCAGTGAACCTCCAAACCCATTTGGAAATGGACAGAGTACCATTAAGGAATTTTTTAAAAATAATGTAAGAATGTTGCTTATATCAGAGGGAGATGGACTCTTCCCCATAGCCACTCTGGCCTTCCCCAAAGTAGGTTCAGTTTCCTGAGTGACACAGCTTCCAACCCTCTCCTGTGGTGCGGTGGCTTCTGTTAATATTTTTGAGCACCCATAGCATGATGTATTAATACAACTGGAACACTGTTCCTTTTACAACCTAGGTAGATTTTGGAAATTGTAGAAAACTTTGGCTTGGCTTAACATTTAACTATCCGGAAGCAGTTGCCTTCCTTTATAGGTGTTCTTTGAAATACAGATGAATCCAGAATTCAGAATGCAAATCAGTAATTTCCTTTCTGGATCTCCTGTGGCCACCTCCAGAGCACCCCTCCTGAGGCCAGTGCAAACTCCAATGCCAGAGCTCTTCCTGGCTTGACAGAGCAAGCACTTTCAGGCGGAGTCCTGTGGGGAGTGAGTCATTCAAGGGGAAAAGCAAGGCATTGCCCAGGATTTACAGAGCCCCTGAGATCTGTGAAGACCTTCTGTTACTGATATCTTCATAGGCTTTTGGTACTATTTGCTTTCTCATCCCATAGCAGATGGAAAATACTTTCAGAAATTTTGTTTGAATACAAAATTGTATTTAGATTTTGTTTATGAAAGAAGGGAATTCTGTGGAAGAATTAAAATATCTATAATACATTTTTTATATCCTTAGAAATCTAATGTCTGTTAAGTCATGGAAATAATTGTGGCTTTGACAGAATTTGATTTGCTCATAACTTTTCTTTTATTCCAATAATATATGCAAACCACTTTCAGGCTTACAAAGTGCTTGTGCTGCCTGCTCTCATCTGTTGCTCACAAGATGACTGCAAACTTCCTTTTATGGCCGAAGACATTGAGGCTGAGTGAGGTGCAGCGACGTGCCAAGCTCAAACAGATAATAGCAAAACCAAGACTTCGAAGACAGTCGTCAGGCTCTGGGTTTTATAATCTTTATTCGGCATCTCATTTATATTTAGATATATGATGACTAGACCCCAGAGGAAGACAAACATAATTTGAGGGCATATTGTCCAAAATTAATATTGACAGGAAAAATAAGCCTCGAGACATAGAGGAGATGCATCTTACGGGTTTTATCGTCTCTCCTTTTGGTTCAGAATCACAACTCCCTTCTTATTACCATGCAGATGCTTTCTTTGCCCCAGACTGAATTTACAGATAATAGGAACCTCAGCTCTTGGGTTTAGGATTCAGACAAACATTCTCCCAAGGCAAAGGTTCGCTGCCTTACGTGCTGGCATAAAATGGAAATGCTATAACATACCCGTATGCAAACAACTTGCCAAAACAATGTAGTGTTTCAAAAGCCATGTACTGAATGGAGACAAGATTTCAGTACAAGCCATGGGAGCAGGGTGAATTTATGAAGCAGAAAGTATGAGCTGAGGAAGAGATCAGCCCAGTGACAGTTTACTGGCCTTGTCGTTCTCTTAAGAGGCACTAATGGTAGTGGACTGGTGCAATGGAAGTAAACCCAGCTACATTTAAAGCAGTAGCATGAAATTGGTTGCAATAAAATTATGCATTAAGTGTGCATTATGTTTAATAAGACTGGATTGTGCTTCCCATGTTTACTCTGTGACTACTGAGGCTGATCCAATTTTCTAAAGTTCTCCAATTGGCTCACGATCAAGTTTCCGGCCAGAAGGTCAAATTTCCCTTGCTGTTATTATATGTCTCTATTACTTTACTATGGCATTTACACTTTATATTCATTACTTTTTTCTATCTCCTGAACCTTCCCCATTCCAAAATGTTCCCTGTAGATGGCCCGTTTGACACAAATTAGAACAACCTTGATAGCTGTCAACTGGAGACTATCTGAGAACAAAAGGACATTATTGCAAACCAGCACTGGAGGTAATTTCATGTGCTTTCTCTGAAGGCTTCTTAATGGCCTTTGAGAAATAATACAATTCAGATCTGCAACTGGGAGGCAGAGAGGGTGTTGGACAGTATGGGAAATATGTAACTTGGTCTCTAGATTCTACTGTCCTGGGGTTAGGAGTATTATCACTAGAAAAGAGAGATACCTACTTTCCATTTCACCCATGCATATATTCATTAATTCATCTAATTATCAAACACTCATTGGGAACCTACTATGTGCCAGATAATGTGACTGTGATGGGGATGCACCAATGTACAAGACATGGTCCTGCTACAATTTTATAATATAATAGGAATGGGGAGTAGGAATGTTAATACACAAAAACATAATTTCAATTCACTGAGATAAATGAAATTGCAGAGGAAGAACTGAGGAAACATAATTAGTATTTCTGGCTACAAATAGACAACCTTTGCAGAAAAAGAGAAACAACTTTCTTGAAAAAAACCAAAAGGACTAAAAGGCATTCCAGGCAGAGAGAATGGAATATGCAAGATATGGAGGTGTGAAAGCATATAATGTATTTAGGAAATCACAAGTAGATCACGGGGGCCATAAATGGTGTGAGGACTAGGGTGGAATATGAAATGGCAGGAAATTAGACCAGAGTGTCAGGAGTGTTCAACATAAATTCATTCGTCAGAAGTTTAGACATTATCCCATAGTCTTGGAGAAGTCATCACAAAATTCTGCCAGACTGAGAAGTTTAATCTTTTACTTCTACAGATCAATGCAAATTGGGTAAAGAATAAATAGGGTCCCTCTGAAATATCTTTTTGAAAGAAAATGTTGAGAATATAAAACAATGCATTGGCCTATATATGTGTTTGTGTATGTGTGTGTGTATATCATACATATATATGCATATTGAATGCTATGTCACATATTACCTATAATACATACATATTATATGCATATCATATATTATATATATTTTATACATACATACTATATATTTTATATATGTGTTATATATATATTTTATATATATGTTTGTGTGTTTATATATATAATCACCACATCTTCTGTTTATCTAGTAACACAGGATTGACAATACTGTCCTGTAGCCTTTTACAATAGTCATGGAGTTCAGCTGTGACAAATTAATGTATATCATTCTTACCCACCCATGGCAAATAACTCTAAAAAAGGAAAAAATATATATGAAGAAATTGTTTTTAGCCATTGAACAACAAAGACTGCAGAGCTCTAATCTCGAGAGCAGGAAATACACAAGGTGAGCTCCGCATTCATATTGTGTTCCTACACAGAAATAGAG
Organism: Cheirogaleus major; assembly: GCA_963574435.1. NCBI lineage: Eukaryota > Metazoa > Chordata > Mammalia > Primates > Cheirogaleidae > Cheirogaleus > Cheirogaleus major. The sequence goes on along the minus strand of CAUYPO010077837.1, from coordinate 17,102 downwards.
CTCAAACAGAAAGCATCAGTCTCACTAGACAAAGGAAACATAGATCAGAATTTAGGGCTGCTGTGGTAGCTAGAATTTGCAAAGGAAGGTACTAGAAATAAGGAAGTCGTGCCATAAAGACCTCCAGAAATTTGTATTGAATCTCAAGTCTAATCTGTATGTGAATGGGGCAAGATTCAACAAGGACTGGCAGAGAACAGCTACATGCAGGCTGTGAGCTGATCAGAGATCACAGATGTCACTCAGTGCTGATGCTGACAGATATTGGATTTCCAACCAGCTTGAGTAGATTGTCCTCAGTGAATACCTCTGCCATGAACTTAAATCTTCAGAAAAGACACCTGTTGGGGTAGGGCTCCTACTTTAACCATAGAGTAAGAGCAGCTGGAAAGCCTGTCCCATCTAAACTAAAACCAAGCTTTGACAGGACCAAACTTATCTGCCACTAGGTACAAAATGGTCAAATTTATGAAAAATCAAATATAAAGAAAAATCTTAAAAGCAACCAGAATAAAAGAACACACTACTTACATGGTAACAATGATGAGATTTACTATGGTCTTTACATCAGAAATAATAAAAGCCAGAAAACTTTAAAAAGATATCTTTAAACTACTATTAATAAAATAAAAATAAAACAAAATATAACATCTTGATCTAGAAATATATATACAATGAAGATATCTTTCAAAAAGAAAGGTGAGAAAAAGATGTCTTTAGATAAGTGAGAGCTAAGAGAATATACCAGCAGATATGCACTACAAGAAACATAAAGAAGATTCTTCAAGCTAAAGGAAACTATACCAAACTGAAAATCAGACTTGCAAAAAGGAATAAAGAGTATTGTAAATTGTATATATGTTAATAAATACAAAACTATTTTTCTCCCAATTTCTTTAAAATATTATTTAAAGCAAAAAGTATAGTTTATTGTGGGTTTTAAAACATGTAGAAGTAAAAGACATGACAATGGCAGCAGTAAATGGAGGGGTAAGTGTACTAATACTTACTACAAGGTTCTTATGCTTCTGTGAAATGATACAACACAAAATATTTAAAATAGGTATAAATGAAAGCCAATAGATAAATTATAATGTGATTCTAAAAAATAGATTTGGCTTAACCAAAGAAGTTAGAAATGGGAAAACAAACAAAAATAACAAGCAGAAAATAAATAACAAGATGGTAGACATAATACTAACCATATCAAAAATTATATTAAATGTCAATGGACTGAATACACCTAAATAAAGGCATAGATTGTCAGACTGTATAAAAAAGCTTGATTCAACTATATGATATCTATAAAATATATACTTTAAGTAAAAAAATATGGATAACTTAAAAGCAATAGAATGGAAAAGAAGGAACCATGTAAACATTAATCAAAAAAATTGTAATGTCTATATTAATGGCACAGAAAGTAGACTTGAGACAAGGAGTGTTACCAGAGATAAAGAAAAACCTTATAATAATTTTAAGTCCATTATTCAAAAAGATAGAACAGTACTAAATGGCTATATGTATAATAACAGAGCTTCATAATATTACACATAAAGCAAAAACTGATGAAACTAAATAGAAAATAAATAAATAAATACAAAATTTTAGTAGGAGATTTTAACATCTTTCTCTAAATATTTGATAGAACAAAGAGACAAAATAATTAGTAAGTTCATAGGTGCTATGAACACTATCAACCAATTTAAATCTAATTGCCGTTTTTACAACACTTCAACCAGCAACTGCAGCATACCCATTCTTTTCAAGTGAAAAGGAAACATTCACCAAGATATTCTATATGATAGATCATAAAACAAGTCTCAGTGTAGTTAAAGTATAGAAACCATATAAAATATGTTCTTTAAACACAGCATAATAAAATTGGGAATTAATAACAAAAAGATATCTGGACAATTATCAAATATTTGGGAATTAAATAACATACTTTACAAATAAACCATGAGTCAAAAATGTCACATAAGAAAATAAAAGTGTACAGAGCAGAATATGAAAAACACGACATACCAAGTAGAATGCAGATAAAGCATTGCTTACAGAGAAATACATAGTTTTAAATGAATATTTTAGAAAAATAAGAAAGGTTGATAGTTAAAGCCCTAAACTTGCATCTTAAGAAACTCAAAGAAAAAGAGCAAATTAAGCCCAAAGACAGTGAAAGAAATGAAATAATTTTAAAAAATGGAAATTGATGAAATAGGAGATGGTTAAATGATAGAGAAAAATCACCAAATGTAAAAGTTGATTGTTTGAAAAGATCAATAAAGTTGATAAACTAGCTAGATTGATCCAGAAAAAATAAATCTTAATATCCAAGATAAAAAAAAAAAAGATCATGAGCTAAAAGAAATTACCAATATCAGAACGAAGGAAAGACATCTCTACAGATCCTCAAATATTAACAATAATAAAGAAATATTATGAACATCACACCAATAAATTTAATAACTTAGGATGCAAAAGCATGAACCATGAAAGAAAAATAATAATAAATTGTATTTTATAAAAATTAAATCTGCTGCTCATTGAGAAATAGCTTAAAAAGCAAGATAGGGGTAACTGGTCCTAAGTAAGTGCAAAACCCAACAATGCAAATGAAATTAAATCCTAATGCTTGAAAAAAAAGTCATTGTTAAGAAAAGTATCATGCAAACCACACACTGGGGGAAAAAACCATATTTACAATACATATTCTGACAAAGCCAGAATATAAAAAGAGCTCCTACAAGTCAATAACAAAAAAAGACCCAAACTGTGTCTTCAGGCTCCAAAATAGGATTAGAAGTGCCAGAGATGTATTAGGTGAGGTGCCTGTGAACAAAAAGGGCAGGGGAGAGAGAGGCAAGGAAAGACTTCAGACTACAATGCAGTCCTGAAACCCATCCAAGATAAGAAGAAAGGAAAGATTGGTTAGGAAGAGCCTCAGACTGAAACACAGTCTGAGAATATCTCAGCCAGAATCTTTGAGCAAATGTTGTCCTTTAGAGGAAACCATGTCAGGTGGAAATAAGCTAGACTTACAGTCCCACTGGACTCAAGTAGTGGCTGGGAGCAGCAATTGGGAACTGTCAGTCAACTGTATTTCTCAAAATAGGTTTTCTCAAAAGAGATTGCTCTATATCATTAGTCATGCAGAAAATACAAGTCAAAACCGCAGTGAGAAATGAAGGCACACCCACTAGAATCACTGTGAATAAAAATGTTAACACCACTAAATATTGGTGAGGATTTGGAGCAGCACCAACCCTTATATATTACTTGCAGAAGTGTAAAGTGGTACAACCAGTTTGGAAAATTGTTTGTCAGTTTCTTATAAAGTCAAATGTATACCGACTCTACAATCTAGCAATTTCTCTTATAGGTATTTATCCAAGAGAAATGAAAACAAGTGTCTATAAAAACACATGTTCAAGAATGTTCATAGCAACTTTATTCATAATAGTCTAAAATAGAAATAACTCAAACTTTCATTAATAAAAGAATAGATAAACCATGGTATGTTCACACAATGAAATGCTACTCAGCAATAAAAGGAACGATTTACTGATAGACACAATAACATGGATGGATCTCAAAGATATTCTGCTAAGCAAAAGAAGCCAGACACAAAAGAGTACAAATGGTGTGATTCACATACATAAAATTAAAACCATCATTTTCTGTAATGATAGAAAATAGATTGATGGTTGCCTCAGAGAGGAGAGTACAGTGGTTAACTGAGGAGAGGCATGAGGAAACTTTCTTGAGTTACAGAAATGTTTTGTGTCTTGAGAGGACTTGGTGTATATATTCTTTAGAAGTCATAAGATGCACATGAATGAGATGTGAACATAAATATGTATATATTATACACCAATTTTTAAAAAGTAGGCACGATCTAACTATGACTTTGTAGTAGAGTCACAAACTTGTATATTACCCTAAAATATATAAAGAAAATGTAAATTCTTTGTTTCATGATCTGTTCTTCCCCAAGAGCTCCCCCACTCCCACACTTTTCCAGGTAATGGGAAATCAAAACTGGAAATTTACAATAGCTCAATCTCTTTTCCAGTTCAAACAGTCTCTTTCCAAACTAAATATTGAATATATTTAAAATTCCCCTTCCTCTTAGGGGTGGCTCAAATTTTTCTTTATTTCTGACCACTCTTTTGTTTTAAGTAAATGCTTTATCTTACAGTGTCTTGCTCCTTCCCTGTTCTTTATCCTGAGATGACTTCCGGATCCCATGACCAGACTTCTTTGCACACTCTTGAAACAGAAAAAAAGGCATAAGTTCTGTTTGGTGTCCCCAGATCCTCTCTTATCTTTACTGGGAAGTGTCTGGTCTGGTCAGGTCCCTAGACTGCTCACAGCTGATGTGTTATTGGCCCCATCTACATAAGGTGTTGCATTAAAAACTGGAATCTGTGGTTCTGACCATATATTTCTGTCTGAAAAGCCCCTAAAAACAGTGGCCTCTTCTTTGGAACTTAAGGTTCTATCAAAATCCTGTGTCTCAGCTCCTCAGTATCCTCCCACTGAGGCCCATGGAAACTTTGGCATTGCTGAGTCGGGTGCTGGGAGCTCTGCCTCCGTTTCACCTGTTAATTTCCTCCCGGCCATCACTGCTGTGTATCACCACGTATTGAAGGGGGCCTCTCCTGAAAGCATATGACCTTCCTCTAGAATCCCCAAGGTTGTTGGTGACTGTTTTCTCTCTACCTACTCCCACCATATTTTTAAATTATTTTATGTCTATCTAGGTATCTCTGACTCATCTCCACCCACATATTCTATTTTCTAACTGCTATAATGTCTTCTATGCCATATCCTGAGCTCTTTTACCCCTTTTTGTTCTAATTGTCCAGGACTGACATTAGTTATAGAAGGCACCGGCCAATTTAGAACAAGGTCTCATAATGAACAACAACAACAAAAAAGTACTACATGTTGGTCTAGTATCATCAAGATATTGTCCCATTGTACACAAAATATTTAGTCCCGAGTCTATCTTTTTAAGTCTGACAGTAAAACCAGTTTCACCAGCTTTTATTCCCCTTCTGTCCTTCTGGCCAGTTCTCCTCCAGGCTTGCTGGCTCTTTAACGAGCAACAGATCAGGTGGCAAACAGAGAAGTCACAGCACAAATCCCAGCAGGACAGCACCTTTTAGAGAACATGATGCCCATACTAGTCTGATCTTAAGGTTGGCAGAGTTAACACTCAAGGTCTTTAAAAAGAAAATATGGGAAGGGGAAGAGGAGTACTAGGTATGATTTTACCATCTTAGGGTAGGAAATCAAAATCACCAACATCAATAACCAAACACCCTAATATGCTTAAAGGTTAATAATAGAGGCATATTTATTGAAATACTTAACTATCTGGGAGTACTGTCCTTATGGAGAGAGAGGAATATGGGCAGAACCTACTACTCTTCATCCTTCTCACCCCATCAGTATAATATTACACCCATGCCAAGTTGCCACCATACTAATACTATTCTAATATCTTCAAGGAAAATTACAGAAAAATTATAGCAATCAAAACTAAGATAAACCATCCAAAGTACAAAATTTCAACTACTTGAACTGTGAAATTTTGACCAGGCTCTATTTGTTCTGTAACAGTTTAAAGATCACATATTTTTCATCATGATACAACATGAATACCAAAAAAGGCCGTATCTCCATCATCCTTGTTTTAGCAGACAGTCGTTGCCATTTTATTGCAGTGTATTTCACAGCCCTGATACAATCTCAACCAGAAACCACTTGTGACTTAAATTACTCTGGTATTGCCTAGAATGTCTGTAAGGAAGCAGATTTACCCACCTTTGAATGTTATTGTTGCAATCCAGGAACGACTTGTGTTTTCATCTAGTGAGACCCAAATATGACCTTTCTGCTAAAATTCTAGCAAAAGGACACAACAATCTATCTAACCTGCACATATGTGTTCATGTTCAATGCAAACGCCTTGACAAGGAAACCCAGGTCAGAGGCTCCCATCAATCACTGGGATTTGAGGCTTTGCCTGGACTCTGTAATATGAACTCCTTTGTGGCCTGAACTCTCCTTACCAGATGTGCCCACATAATACCATACAATGGCCCATTTGATCGGTTAACGCAATCGACCAGGTCAGGTGGTTGTTGTTGCATATTTTGCTTCTATTTATTTAAGAACTAGAGAACTGCAGATGAAGTTGAAGTCCCTTTTGTTACCCTTCCCAAGACCATCCTCTTCCTCCCTCCCTAAGCTTCCACACTCTTGAATTTGATGTGTATCCTATTTCATAGATTTGTGATTTTATTACATCTATGTGTGTACATGCCCCTGAATATATTTTTTAAGTACTCGTGCTGTCCATATCATTCTGCAACTTTTTTTTCCATTCAACATAACGCGTATGAGATATACCCATGTTAGCACATATGGATTTAGTTCATTTTTACAGCTACATTTGAATTCCATCATAGGCATACAGCACAATTTATATATCCATTCTCTTATGCATGGACATTTAAGTTGTTTCCAATTCTTCTCTATTACAAACAATGCTGCAGTGTCCTCATTCAGGTCTCCTGGTGAACACGTGCAGGAATTTCTGTACGGAATTCCTAACGAAGGGATTTCTGGGTCCTAGAGCATATGCATTTTCTACTTGTGTAGTGGACATTGACAAATCAATTCAAATTCATGTTATAAATAGGGTAGTTACTTTTCTGTAACTTACACAGCCCACTCCCTCTTTGATTTGTTCATCTGGGTGTGTAATTTGCATCCCAAATAACATGAGCAGAACAGAACTCTTGTCTCCATATCCTACCCTGCAACCAAACTGTTCCTCCTCCCCTGTGCCTTTCCATTGCCATTGATGCCACCACCCTCCATCAGCTCAGCTGCTCAAGCCTAGAACCAGGTGACACACTTTATTCCCAACTTCCCCTCGCCCCCACATCCATCTCAGCTCCCCCTACCCCCACCATCACTCCCGTCTCAGTCACCATCATCTCTGTGGACCTCTCTGAGAGTCCCTGACATCCTTCCAATCTCCACCTGCCTCTCGCCACACGGCGCCCAGGCCGAGCTTTGTTGAAACATAAATCTGAGGCTATCTGCTTCCTTGCTTAAATCACCCCTTGTTCTTGGAATAAAATCCACACTTTGCCCATAAGGCCCTATCTGATCTGAGCATGCTCCCTTCTCCTGATCCACGCAGGCACACCCTCCCTCCCCGCCACTCTCAGCCCGTCCTGCTCTTCTATCCTCACACCAGCCAAGCCAACTCCTGCCTGTGGACCGTCAGACTGTTTCCTTTCCCAGAATGTTCTGAATTTTTGCTAGGCTGGCTTCTTCTTGTCCTATAGGTTTCAACATAAATATCATGTCATTGGAGAGGTTGTTTTTAACCACCTAACCTAAAGTTATCGCAATACCCTGTTTTAATTTCATCAGAGCGCTGATATTTTCTTGTTTCTACATGTTTATTCGGTAATTGTCTTATTCCCCCTTTTAGAAAGTCAACTTCATTAGAGAGGAAACGTGTCTGCCCAAGGCTGTATCACCTACAACAGCACAAAGCTTATAGTAGGTTCTCTGTGATTATTTGCGAAATGAGTGACTGAGTGAATAAATAATAGTGCAAGAGAATTTTTCATTTTCTACTTCTTATCTTAGTGCTATTTATACATGGACAAACATTTAGTGGACATTATTAGGGTGCCTTCATATGATCAATCTGGAGGCATATAATGTCCTTTGCTTTTTCCTAGTAACTGCTTTTTAAATTCAACTTTCTCAAACTTCTTTAGCCAGAGTAGTATACTACCTTCTTTAATATCCTAAAGCATTTTTAATAGCCTTTCCTAATATCCTCGATGGTCCTGTATTGTGGTAATTTATGCACATGTCAGCTTCCCACACTAAGCTGTGAGCTCCTTGAGGCAGGCACAGTACTGGGTCCATCTTTGTATCTCCAGAGCTTGGTGCCTGGAGTGAATGAATGATGGCTAAATGGATGGATGGGGGAAAAATGTCTACCTACTCTTGCTGTGATGGTCAAAATCAAAATGACAAAAAAATAAAAGGGAGACAGACCTGCATTCCTGTCCAAAAGAGGGAGCATTAGAGTTATTATCACCTGGGTAGTTCTCAGTATCAGCATATTGAGCAAAGCCAGGGAAATCAAATTATCACCAGATGAATCCTTGGCTTGCCAAACATATTTTTGTTTAAATCATTTATGAATTTGCTTATAGTATATGATAAACATTTTGTTTTATCTTTTATTTTTAGCATTCCATATTCATATAAACATTCACAAAAACTTTCTGTGAATACAATATACATGTATATTGTGTTGAGATTCTACTGCTAAATTTGCTATTTTTTAATTAAATCAATTTGGTTGTCATCATCTTACTAAGTGACTTCTTTCCATTTTTCTCCCAAACACTTATTATTAAATATTCAAAAAAGTTGAAAGAAATGTGCAATGAGCACTCACATACCATCTAGATTCAATAATTATAATCTTGCCATATTTATATCTCTATCTACATACATATATACATGTATTTACATTTTTGCTAAAAATAAATTATAGACATTATGATACTTCACTGATAAATATTTCAACCTGCATCTCCTAAAAATAAAAGCATTAGTCCATATAATCTCAGTAGCATTATTTCATCCAGAGAATTAATAGCAATTCTATATATCATTTAATAAGGAGCTTCAAATTTTTTTCAACTGACTCCAAATTATATTTTACAGAATTTTTTTTTGAACTAGGATTCACACATTTTGCGTGGTTGTTATGTCTCTTGTCTCTTTTACTCTACAAAAGTCCTCCCCACACAAATTTTTTCATAACACTGACTTTTTGTAGAGATCGGGTCAGTTGCTTTCTATTGTGTCCACATTCTGGATTTGCCTCATGGTTTCTTTGTGACGTCATTTCGCTGTTTCCTCAGTTCCCTGTGTTTCCTCCAATCTAGAAGTTATGACTAGAAGCTTGATTTGATTCTGGTTAAAAATGGTTCTTTGCAAGAATTCTTTGATGGTGATTCTGAGTATTCCATATTCTTTCAGAAATTACATACAGTCAGGCTGCTCGCTGACTAGTGATGCTAAGTTTGATTGCCCCATGATAAGCTAAGATTTTCCCTTTACAGTGAGCAATTAATCTCCATATAAGAACTTAACACAGCTAACATCAGCAAAATGCCTACTGTGTGTCAGGCACAGTGCTAACTTTCTAATCCTCCTAATAATCCTAGAAGGTATGGATGACTCTTTCCACTTAAAGATGGAAAAATTGAGGGTCCAATAGGTTACGGCACTCTGCCTAAGAAGAGAATCTGCTCCCTCAGAGCTACAGCCCCCACAACACTGATGGGTGATAGGGATGAGGCGGCGGGCAGTGTTTTCTGGTTCCTAATCTGTTTCCTCGGTTTAGCCAAGAAAACCATGGTCAGATAAAAATAATAATAATTCTTTTTTAAAAATGAGCAGTTGAGGCTTTATGACTAAAAACTCTTTTTAAATAGCTTTATCTATTTTAGCTCTTATTTTAGCACTTTCTACATGCAGCTGTTTACCTCGAAACACACTTAAGTGATTGTTCATAGAAGTAGAACTTCACATTTTACTTTACATAGTTATTACCATTAAATTGTAATTTTGGAAACCTATTTTCCCATTTGAATTTGCTGGACAGGGAATTAGGAACATAGGTAGTAATATCTTCTCCTCACAGCTGTGAGAATTGTAGATACGACACGTAAATCTCTCTCAGGTTTTAATGATAATGAAAGTATTTATTGCTGCTCACTCTCTTCCAACTTAGGAGGGAAGAGACACACTCAACATTTTAGATACAACCTTTTCTTTTATTTTGTGTCACATGGGTTCTTCTTCAAAACAGCGGTCCAGTGAATTGTCACCTCTGAGCTGGGAGTATCTGGGGTTCTGGCAGAACACACAGGGTAGAAGACAGAGAAGTTGCAAAGGGCAACTGTTGGCTGAAAAAAAAACAAGGGATAATTACCATCATGTGGAAATTTATGTACTTCCTTATGTTTAATAAAGGTCCTTATACTCAGATAGGTTGGAAAATACCAGAATGGTCTATGCTCACTGTCTGCACCTCTTAATTCTCTGAAGTCTGGCTTCTATGCCTCAACTTCACTTAGAATTGTTTACTCCTTGTCTTACTTGCCTTCTCTGTAATATTTAATTGTGTTGCATTCTCCTCACTTGGCTCTCTTTCTCTTCCGCTGGCATTCCATGACACTCTGCTCCCCTGGCCTTTCTCCTATTTTCTCTGACCATTCTTCCTATACCTCCTTTGCCAGAATTCTCTTTCTCTGCCCATCTCACACACACTGGTATTCCCCAGGGTCATATCCCAGGCCAAGTTCTCAGTTTGCACGTTCTTCCAGAATGATCTCACCACTGCTGTGGCTTCAACCATGGCTTGTGCTTGGATGAGTCCCAACTCCACACTTCTCTCCTGGGGTGCATCTCCACTCCATGTCCCCTGGGAAACTTAGCATGCCCCAAACCCAACTTATCACATTCCCTCTCTCAACCCCCCTTAACCTGCTCTTCTTCCTTTCTTCCTCATCTGTTGGAATGTTTCACCTCTCTCATACTCCGCCAAGCCAGAGATGCTGGATTCATCTTGGACTCCTCTACTCCCTCCTGAACCCCCATCCTGTGAATCACCAAGTCCTGTGAGACTATTACTTAAATTCTTTTTTTTTTTTTTTTGTCCTTCTCTTTCTCTTCCTACCCATAGCCCATTGCCTTCTTCCATTTTGGGTCTGGATTTCTGCAAATTTCCTAATTGGTCTTCCTGTCCCAGTCTGTGTCCCCTCCCATCCCCAACAAACAGTCTTCTTTCTATGGCCAGAATGTCTACATAAACCACAAACCTGATTATGTTACACCTCTGTTTGGAACAGTGACTCGACCTCCTGCTGCCCTGGGCTAGAGTTTGAGTTTTTGTGCACAGCATAAAAGGTTCTTCATGGTCTTCCTCCTGCCTCCTTTTTGGTGTCATGTCTCAGCACAACCTCCTTTTATCATACTAAACTACATATTCTTGGGATGAGGAGTGTCCTTGTTTTGTTTCTATGCTTCTGCTCATACTCTTCACATTTGCTAATGTGTCCTTCCCAGCCTTTCATGGCTAACTCACATGTGTCCTTCAAGATTAAGATCAGATATCACCATATCCAAGAAGCTTAGCAAACAATCTATTTTGGCCATTGTTCCATCTACAGATTTGTGATTCCAAGTAATTAAACATGCTCATCTTTAACAATGATTGATATACTTTAAAATGTTAGGTCTTTGTATCACATGTGTTTGCTTAGTACATAGGAAGAATTTTTGTCTCTCTTTCATAATTACCACTTCACTCTCATTAGTAATGGAGTCCAGCTCTCAACCCAAGAGGCCTGGCTAACCCCTGATATCATGCTAGCTCTGGTCTGCACCCATCCATTGAAAGCTAAATTCTGCCCAGATTTCTCAACCATTTGTCCAGGCAAAACTGCCACATACAGTTGTGCAGGTTGTGCACTGCATACATTCAAAATGGAACCTATGTGGAGATCCTATTCTAAGACCCTCCTGTGTAGCAAATGATCAACTAAATCCAGAATGCCACAATACTCCCGCTTAAGCCACATCCAATAGATTGGACCATCTTGCATGGTGAGATTATTCAGTTTTAACCCTTGTTGGTATTTCTCTAGAAAATTATGTTTTGATTAGATAGATGGCTGTCCCTCTCTGGGATGAGCTCAGGAAGTGGCAACAATGTGTGTTAACAAACAAACAGAGGGCAACTTGCATTCTGGAGTCAGTCGAGTGTGAGTTTGAATTACAGTTCCGCTAATTGCATAGTCCTAAGCAAGTTCCTTAACCTCTTTGATCTTTATTTCCCTTCTTTACTGGCTAGTAACACTTAACTTACAGAGATAACATAGTATTAAATAAGTTAACATCTGTAGATGACCCAGCACTAATCCTTACTAATTTATATTTGCTCTTCCAACAAGTTTTGCAGCACAAGGTGCCATGGATCAAGGTGTAACAAAGACACACATCATCTGTTTACTTGACAATTCTAAGTACCTAACTCATCTAGACATCTATGACATCCAGGGCACAAAAAGGTAAAAAGGATATCAGTAAGAAATCCTCTAGTTGTATGCCCTGAGTTCAGAGGAAGATAATTTCAGCTAAAATGATTGCTACTTACATTTTTTAGCTTTGTTATGATTTACCCCTACTGCTGCTTCCCTGCTTATTTAATGTTTTTATTGTATGAGTTCTCAACAAACATCTGATTTCTCTCTTTCAGCTGCCACTGTTTCTCTTCCTGTTGCTACTGCTGCTGCTGCTAAGAACATTGGAATTAATTGATTAGAGAGAAATGAGGGACTTCAGAATTCTCTTGTCTGCAATAATTCAGGTCATTTGAACAAACCCAAAGCAAAGCAGCCCAGGCCAGAGCTTCTTGAAGATATAGTGTTCACAGATCAAAAAATGGCATTTGGGAACAGTAAGGGACAAGGTTTCAGTATTTTGTGAGCAGGCTGATGGTGGGGCTGGAAGGATGTTTCAGTGGCAGATGGAATGCGTTTCCTCTGTGGAGAGAATAACTATCATTCCTTTGAACTTGTGTTCCAGGTAAATCTTTGAACAATTCACTGGGGAAAACATAACAAGGTTTATAATAGTTAAACCTTCTCAGAGGAGCCCAGTCCAATGTCCCCTTGCCAGACCACACTGTCACATGGAAGGGGAAATGAACTTATGTTAATGTCCAAAAGGCTGTGCTCTGGGAAAATACAAAAAACCCAAAAGACAAAGAGATGAGTGTCAAAAAAGTCATGAAGGATTTTTCCAGCTAGTTGGATTGCTTATGCTAATGTCAGTCCTGATTCCACACGTGGCAGGAAAATGCAACGAACTCCGTGGAAAAGACGTGGATTTGCTGAGACAGAGAAAATGACTTGGAAGCCCATACCTAGCACTGGGACGGTCTCCAAGGCTGTACACAGATAGTCTTGTTCTCTCTCCTGGGCACACGGTAGGATTGAATTTTCCACCCTCTTAAAGTTAGCTGTGGCCTAAGTTTGGCCAATGAAATGTGAGCACAAGTCAGGTGAGTCATTTCTGCATGGCAGATTTAAGAGCAGATGCACTCTCTTTGCCTTTTGCCATTGTGCTGGCCAATACTCCAATTATAGCTGCCCTGTCAGCCTGGGCCCTGGAGTGAGGACTATGATGCTATACAGCCAGCCTCCAGTGGACCCTCAATACCATGCTCAAGCAGTGTCAGAGGGAATCAAACTTTTATTATTTGCTGTCCCTAAGATTTTAGGGTTGTTTGTTCTAACCACATAATCCAGTCTATTCTGATGGATACAAGCCATTTCTGCGGATTATTGAACAAAATTCTTGCCTCCTTGAAAATCAGGTTTCTCATTTCTAAAATGGAGATAACTCTAAAAATAGCTAGTCTCATCCAAGGATCTAAAATTAGTGCATAAACAGTAAATCCTTTTAACAATGACAATTCTTATCCTTGCCAGATCTCCATTACTAAGAATGGAGGAATCTGTCTTTCCGAAGTGACTTTAGAACATATTTCCTTCACAAGGTCTGGCCTTGGATTAAGAATAGCCCCAAAGATAGTAAAAATCTCCAGTGAACTTTATCATCAAGCTTCCATTAAGGAGCAGAATCTGCTGCTTAAACATTGGCTAATAGAATCGGAGGCTTAAAACTAAAGCATTTTATAGTTGTAAAGTGTCAGATGCAAAAGCCTTGCTGATAGAACAGCAGAGTACCCTGCCAGACTACTTTCCTGTCCCCAACTAGAGAGGATGTCTTGTTACCTGCCAGGGATCTGTGATGCAAAGGACAGCCAGGAAGCTTGAGTGTTGCATCTTGCACAACTGGTCATCCATCCTCACCACTTCCCATTCTTGGATTTACTTCTTTGCACTGTGTGTGTGTGTGTGTCTGTCTGTCTGTCTGTCTGTGTCCCTTATTAGACTGTATATTTCCAACTCATCTTCCTTCCCTACAGGCGGATCCTACTGCAGTATCTATAATATAATGGATAATCACCAGTTCAAACTTTAATCATTTCCTATGAATGGAGACTTACTGCATCCCAAGACTCTCCTACCTATGAAAGCAGTCTTCTTATTTTTTGTATCAGAACAGACCTCTTTAGAACACTCAATCCCTTCTTCAACCCCACCTCCTGAAATAAAACAGAATACTCCTGTACTCTCTTCTCTGGAGATTAGAAAAATGATCATCATGTTGACCTTTAATCTTCAACTCTCTTCATGGGCTCTGATGTCTAGATGCCTTATCACTTTTGTGATAGATTCTTGTTTTCATTGTTCCTCTTAAAATACGGTGCATAGATCTGTTCTGTCAAGTAATATGTAATTTCTTTGATGGCAGCAATGGCATCTGGTATGACAATACTTAATTCTTCAAAGGATAATGAGGTTTCTGGCTCACTACAGGGCTCAATAAATATTACTGAACAAATGTGTGAATGTAAACAGTACCCTCTGGAATGGTCTATACCCGTTCATCTGAGACCACATCTTTTTTTTTTTTTTCATGACCTCTGTCCCACCAGTTGTCACTGCCACTTCCTTTCCTATGTGTGACCACACAGGAAAACATCTGACTGTGCTGTGTCTTATCAGAGCAGTAAAGTCTGTATGTGAGGCCACGCTCAAGCTTGTCTTCCTGAGCACTCTAAGCAGCGGATTTGAACTGTCTCAGGACATGCTAAGTAAGGCCTACCCCATTCTAAAAACATCTTAGAGATCTGTTCCCTGCCTTCTCCAGACTCAGCTCATTTCCCTCACTCACCTCCACCCCACGCCTGTGCTCCAGTCAAACTGCTCTCTTCCGATTCCTTCAAGACGCCATGTTTCTTTCTACCTCAAAGATTTCGCACATGCTATTCCCTCTGCCTGAAAGGTTCCCTCTCTTCCCTTCCACCCCCCTTCATTTAGTAAACCTTTGTGCTCATTTGCACTCAACCATCATTTCCTCAGAAGAGTCATTCCTGCCCCCCCAGACTAGGACTGGGTGTTATTTGGTTTTCCTAGCCTTGTCTACCTTTCCTTCATAGAATTAATTGTAGTTCATAAATATGCAGTCCTGTATGTTTATTTCTAAGTTCCATGAGGGCAGGAACTTTACTTATATTGATTGTTGAGGGATCTTCGGTGTCTAGAACAGCACCAGACACATAGCAGGCACTCAAGAACTATGTGTTGATAGAATGTGTTAACATCTTTCTTTTTCACTAAATTTGCAAGCTCCGTGAGGAAGGATAGTGGTTTTTTTTTTTTTTTTCAGATCGCTGTGTGCCTAAGGAAGGACCTGCATAGCAGCTGACACAAAGTAGGCACTCAACAACAGTGTGAATAAAGAAAGAAAGAAAACTACGTGAGGAGAAGGAGGAACAGGGAGAAGAGATATGACTAGTAATAGCACCTCCTTTACTCTCAGAAGTGCCTCAGTTAGGACAATAAATTATATGGTCGCCATGGTTATGTCTCATTAATATTTCAAAGATATATTTTAGGCCAAAGAGCAAGGAATGTGGGAGAGATTAGGACTGGAAATTTGCCTTATCTCTACAGAGAAGTCATGAAGTAGGAAGCCAGATAGGACAATTCTGTTTCTGACGTTCCCTTAGGAGTTTCAAAGAGTCTCAGGGGTCCCCTGAGTCCCAAAATGGGCTGTATCTATCCAACTGCTTGTGGAATCTTAGATCTAGACTCGATTTCTTTGTTATATTAGTGGAAAATCAAAATGCCTTGAAAACATTCCACTATTCTCTCTCTCTTTCTCTCTCTCTCTCTCTCTCTCCCCCCCACCCCCCACACACATACACACACACACACACATACACAGAGTAACTTCTGGGAGACATCTTAGTCCATTCAGGCTGCTATAACAAAATGCCATAGCTGGGGGGACCGATAAATAACAGAAATTTATTTTTCATAGTTCTGGAGTCTGGGAAGTCCAAGATCAAGGCACCAGCAGAACTGGTGTCCGGTGAAGACCTGCTCTCTGTTTCTCAGATGGCACCTTCTTGATTTGTCATCACATGGTGGAAGGGGTGAGAGATCTCTCTGAGGTTTCTTTTATACTCCTATTCATGAGGATGGAGCCCTCATGACCTAATAACCTTTCAAAGACCCCACCCACAAATACTACTGCACTGTGGTTTAGGTTTCAACACATGAATTTTGGGAAGACACATTCAATCAATAGCAGGGGAAAGTAGAGAAAGAGGTATATGACTTTTAATGTTTTCTACAATCTCCAAAAGTCATAGCTTCTGTCTTCAAACTTTCCAAGTCTAGTTTTTATTTCCCAGAATGAGTCTTATGGAAATTTTGAAAGAGAGAGGCATGTTTGAGCCCAGATCTAAAGGAGTAAAAACTATTTTGCCTTCTCCCTGTCACTCACTTGACTGCAAAGTTTTCAAAGTTGAAATTCTGTATTGTTTTGCTTTTATTTAAATCAAGTTTAATTGAGAACAGAGTTCATTCCTGACATGTGGATTCTGGTAACCAATATAGTCTCAGAGCCCCAAATCTATCTCCCAGTGTTCAACGTACTTTCTTTTCCAAAACTTCTTGTTACCTTGGGCTTACCTCTCTATGTACTGTCATGATAGTTTACCATAGCTCAGTGCCCAGGGAGTCATGTAGGCCCTTTCCTTCCACATCCTAGCATGAGCTGCTGAGCACATACAACAGAAGCAAATACTTTCAGCATGCACACACACACACACACACACACACACCTTTGCCAATGTACCTTGGTTCCTTTTAATATGTACACATATATGTTCAGATTGCACTGGGGCGTTAGTTTTCAGGAATGAATGTTGCCACTCCTGATATATAGATGTGGTCCAGCCACCATATGTAGATAGATAGATAGATAGAGAAATATGTATACATTTATATATGAGTATATTCATTCATTCATTCAACAAATATATACCA
>CAUYPO010077836.1:0-20475 GCA_963574435.1 Cheirogaleus major | reverse complement strand
ATGTAGCTAGCCCCATTTCTGAAATTCTAACACCTGGTGTCGAGAGGTCTATCATGCCTTCCCCAGACTGTGGGCTTCTCTTTTTGTGGGTCTTCTGCCCCTCATGTAATCCCTTTCTCTGTCTTCCAATGCTACCCTGCTGTCCTTCCCCTCAAAAACACACACACACACACACACACACATATGTATATATAGGTATGTGTGTGTATATATATATATATATATATATATAGTTTATTAAGCATGAAATGTCCGATTTCCTTAAGTACTAAGTTTGACAGTTGGTATCTCTGACATTTCACTTTGACATGTCTTGTTTTACTTTTATGGTGAAGGTACAACCTCAGTCTTTCAAATGCACATTTTGGCTTGTGATTATCTTTCAAGTTTCTTTTTAGAGCAATTTTTGCTAAACCATCGATAAGTCAAAAATTCATGTTATTTTAGAATATGAGTTTTGTTGTGGAATCAATGCAGTCCAGACAGCTCAAAATATTAACAAACTGTTTGGGAAGGATGTGGCTCATGAACGCACAGTACATCAGTGGTTTGAGAAGTTTTGTTCTGGTGATTTTAACATATTGACTGCCACACTAGAAAAAAAAATAATTCTCCTTGGAGCCACGTTGTTTTATTACAAAAATAGAATAAAAACTTTGAAAACAAATGATCCTTTCTAATTTAATGAAAAATTTGTTATTTTTTATTGTTTTCTGTGCATGAGTTATATGCAACTTGTAAAATAGTTCTTGCGGCTCCCAACGTGAGAGACGTGTGAGTTACATATGCTTCACGAGGCCCCGGGCTCAAAACTTGCGTGAGTTAAATACAACTCACATAACAGTTAATGTGTTAATCTCGAAAATGAGCCATGTAGGCGACCTGAGACCAAGGTAGATAATGAGGAGCTGAAAGCTGTAGTGGAAGTGAATACATCTCAACCTACGTGTGAATTAGCAGCAAGGTTTGACATTAATTCCAACAATATTGGACCATTTGAAACAAATGGGCAAGGTAAAGAAGCTGAATAGATGGGTTCCGCATGAATTAAATGTGTGAGAGAAGAGAAATAATCTCGAAGCTTGCCTTTCTTCGCTGTCACGACATAAAGGCAAACCATTTCTACACTGTATTGTTACATGTGATGAAAAATGTATTCTTTTTGACAATTGCAAGCGTTCAGCACAATGGTTAAATGAAGTCCAAAACCAAATATTCATCAAAAAAAAGCTAATGGTGTCTGTTTGGTGGTCCCGTGCTGGTATTATCCACTACAGCCTCATGAAACCTGGTCAATCGATTACAGTGGTTGCCTGCTACAACCAGTTGGACAAAATGATGAGGATGCTTATGAGTAAGCAGCTGAGACTGGTCAATAGAGACAGGCCAATCTTCTTGCAAGACGATGCTCGACCACATGTCACACAAACAGCGCTGCTCAAACTACAAACCTGGACTTGGAAATTCTCTGTCATCCACAGTATTCGCCACACCTTGCACCAACTGGCTACCACTTCTTCCAGCCTTTGGACCACTTCTTGCAAGGAGAAACATTCAATTCTCAACAAGCTGTAGAAAATGTCTTCAGTGATTTCATTGCCACTGATTCTCCAGGCTTCTTCGCTGCTGGCATAAACAAGCTACCATTAAGATGGCAAAACTGTGTAGATAGTTTAGGTGCACACTTTGATTAATTGTACTGCTTATCGTTTGAGATATAATAAATTAAGCAAGCTTTTTATTGGAAATCAGACATTTCATATTTAATGACCTAAATATTTGTCAAAAAGCCTGTCACTTACACTCTATTGTGCCCTGGGAGGCCAGAAAAGATTATCTAAGTAATAATAGCAAACACTTACTGAGTACTTACCATGTGCCAGGAACTGTTTTAGGTGCACCTTACATATTAATTTATTTAAGTCTCACAATCACTCAGTGAGACATTTTGATATTATTATTTAATTTCCATTTTACAGATGAAAAAATTGAGCCACAGAAAGGCTCAAACATGCCCAGTGGCTGGGCTTTCAACTCAGGCAGTCTGACTCCAAAACCCATGCTCCCAACTTCTAAACTATTCTACTTTTCAAATGCTGTTCACCACTGCCAACCCTCATTTTTTCAGGAAGGACTGGAGCAGGATGAATGTTAAGTCTGGCCACTTGCAAGCACTTTGTGATCCTGCCTGTGCTCTAGCTGTGCCTGTTTGCAACCAGCGCATCACAGGCCCCCAGGAGAGAACAATGGAGACAGAACAGGGACAAACTGGTCTTCCGAGTTACAAAGGGAAACTGTGAGAGCTGCTCACTCGGGCTTTCAAGCTGCATTTCTCTGCCCCCGGGGTTGGCATTGTCGGAGAGGGGGCGGGGCTCCAGGGCCTCCTAGTCCCTGCCGGAGCAGCTCCACTTTTAGCTGCCTGACACACTGGGTGTCTGGGTAGGATTTTGACTGAACATAGAGATTCATGGTTCAAAAAGGTTTGGAAACCATTGGGGATAAAGCAATCACCCAGGTGTCAGATTCCTTAATTGCTAAGCCCTTCTCACAGCTGATTTACACAGGCCTGTACTCCCTGGAGAGGAAAGGCAGGCAGGTGCAGACACGGGCACGTTGGGGAGTCTGTCTGCCCATTACCACCTCAGTGACTGTCATCTGTCCTCACCTGAAGCGGAGGAGCGCTCCTAAGGGAAGGCGACACACTAGGGAGGACTTTGACTTTATCCTCAGCCCAGATAGGCAAGCCTGAAAAACCTCTAAGGATAAATGAAAATAAGATGAGTCTGTGAGAGTCCTTCTAGCAAGCACAAAGTATTTGAATATGCATTTCTTCCTCTGTCTTCAAAACTCCTTGCTTTAGTGACAGTTGAATATGCATTTCTTCCTGTCTTCAAAATTCCTTACTTTAGTGACAGAATGTTCCCCCTGAGGACCTCCAGCTATTTCTCACCTACCTGTCTAAGCCATGGGAAATGCTTAAGAAGACCCATAAATAGATATGTGTGTGTGTGTGTGTGTGTGTGTGTGTGTGTGTTCTAAGCCAGGCCAGTTAGATTGTCTACTCTGGGTACATCTCTCAGCAGGGCTTATATAGATCAGAAAACCAATGTTCTGTTTCCAGTTTGCATCCTAACTAACATAAATCCTATTCAGGGCACCCTCAGATTGACAGGTTCCAGGGA
Source organism: Cheirogaleus major (assembly GCA_963574435.1). NCBI lineage: Eukaryota > Metazoa > Chordata > Mammalia > Primates > Cheirogaleidae > Cheirogaleus > Cheirogaleus major. The sequence continues at coordinate 17,293 of CAUYPO010077836.1, read as the reverse complement.
GGCAACAGAGCACAGTGGCCAAGGGGGAATGCTGGAGCCAGAATGCTGGGGCTGGGTTCACATTCCAGTTTTGTCACTTACAAGCTGTGGGACTTCGGGAGACTTCCTAGTCATACCTCTCTGTCCCAGGGTAATCATCTGCAAAATGGGAATAATAATAGTGCTTATGGGTGGGGTTGTTGCTCTACATGTAAAGTGCTGGCACATGGCAAGAGTTCTCTAAGCATTAGCTATATGTAGCTGTAGCATTGCCTCCCAGCCCCTTCGGCTCCAATATGTCAGCCCAATCCGAATGCCACTCCCGCTCTAGTAAGAGCTTCCTGGCTGCTGTCACTGCAGAGTGCAGATGCCCACAGTTAAACAGCAAGATTAGCAGCCGTCCTTGTTGGAGACAATCAGAAGTTACAAGGTTCCTGGGGGAGGCTGGCACTTCATTAGGCTTTCTTCCTGGCGTAACTTGAAATTGAAAAGGCTGCCTGAAGCATCTTGTGATCAGAACAAATATTCCTCATTCATTCACCACATATTTATTGAGCACATCTTAAAGACAGTAGCCAGTGCTGCATAAACACTCCCCATACAAGCGCTGTGCTAAATGCTTTCCATGCACTCTGGACAGCTATAAGGGAGGTGCTGTCAGTCTTCCCATTTTGCATATGAGGCTGGAGAAGTAAGGAACTGTGCCTCAGGTCACATAGTGTATAACAGAGCTAAAATTCCACACCATAGCCTGTGCTTTCTCTCTCCTCCTCCCCCAGCCCCCCATCTTATCTATGAAATGGGAGGCTGCAAATCCCACCTTCTTTCTCCATAACCCATAGAAAAATCCCCAGGCTTCTGTCTACACACTGAAACCAGAAGGGAACAATGTCAGAGTAAGTATTGCTATTTAACCACACAAAATCCAGGCTTCAGTTTGAACTTTGCACACAAAACCCCTCTAAGCTCTCTGCCACCACGTTCAGATAGAAGGTGTAAAGAGAGGCTTCCTTGTTTTCAAGCTATACAGATGTAATTGTGATAAAAAAAAATTGTCTTGGGTGCAGCTGTCTTAGGCATTTTTTTTTAAATCTGGGTGGGTATTTTGGGCTGTTTCTATCAGAGATTTTTTTTTTTTAAGAGAAATAAAATCCTTTGTTTATTGTAATTAGCATCGAGTATTTTGTCATCTGAACAATAACATTAGACCCAAAGTACAGATAGTGTAATTACAGAGTATTCAGGAAGTCTCTAAAGATATTCATAGTGACATCAAGTTAAATCTGCACCCCCTTGGCACCCCCACCACACACACACATACACAGAAAGAACACAAGGACACCTCAGTGATTTAGCTACACAATTCCCATTCAAATGCAGTGAAAGTCACATAGCTAACACCCCATGCGGTGCTCTGAAATTTTTATTAATAAAAAAATCCATAGAGCAAATCCTGTAGTTAAAAGCATTTTTAGCATACAGGATGAGACAGGAGGCCCGGAGGGGTCCCTTGAACACAATGTCATTCAGGCTTTTAGCCTCCCATGGGTTCAAAAGTCTGGCAGGTGCTGTGGGCACCTCGGTTCACAGTGATCCCACTCAGCAGGGAAGCTGCTCCCTTCTCTAGCTCAAAGAGCACAAGAGCCATCCCAGCCTCCCCTGTCTCCTCAGTGGCCCAGGCGAAGCTCTCTGGCCCCGCCCTGGGCTGCGGTCCCTGGCTGGGCTCAACCCTCTCAAAGGCCAGCTCAGTCCAGATCTATCAGGACCACGAACCCCACACTCTCCACCAGAGACCCCACCACCACCCCGCCCCACAGTGGGGCCAAGGAGCATGCGCCCTGGGGACTGGCACGTCCGGTTTTGGGGAGTGGCTCTGCCCTTTGCTGGTTTGAGACTTCGGGCCTGTTTGTGGACCTCTCTGACCCTCAGTTTCATCATCGATTAGGTGGTGACAGTAGTACTTACCTCATAGGGCAATAGTGAGAGAAAATACTTGGTAAAAACTCAATTCATTCTTCTTGGTTTGCATCCTCTACAATGTATTTTCCCTTTCTTTTCCTAATGGAATTAAGAATTGAAATGGTTGATTCACCATCTTGGTAATAGTCTTAGGTAAAATTCCGAAAAAGATAAAGCTAAGAAAAGAATGAAATGCTACCTACAGAGAATTAGAGTTCAGCTCACCTATAGCTAGCAGTGGAGGGAAAATCCCTATATGAGAAGGGGATGGGTGGATCCTGAGGTTGGCCTTCTCTTTGGGGTTTTAGAGCGATATCCACTGCCAGCACCACTGTTCAAAGGGGCTTGTACTTCCTTCTTGAACTACAGCCCAGTCCTGTACCCTCCACTAGTCCCTTGTGACAAAGCAAAGATCTGGCCATAACACTTGTAGAAAATTAAACTAATGCCTAAGCAATCAAAAATAAATAAACAAAGAGAAAATAACAAGCAACCAGATCAGTGGTTTACACAGTGTATAACAGCTCCTCCATCTCTAGTAAGCAATGTCCTATGGTGGGGTGGGGAACTTCCTGCCTGGCTGTCCTGCCTCCATGTGGCAGAAGCCACATTTAGCTCTTGCCATCCTAGCAGGCTCTCCTGAATTTCCACACTGGGCTTGGCCAAGCCATAGCCTATATGCTGCAGTCTTGCCTAGGCTGCTCATGACAGGCAGGCATCACTACCAACCACACCCCTCTTCCTCATTGAATGGAGATTTAGCCCCAGTACTCAGGTATCAACCACCAGTCAGTCAAAATTAAACCAACTTGTGATTCTTGCCTTAGACGTCTCAAAGTCATTATCAAAAAAGCCAAAGCTCAGACAAGGCCAAAGAATTCCTTTGCATGCCTAACTAAGGCCAACCCTCTGAGTTTTGGTTTCTTTTCTGAAGACCTCTTAGTCTCCAAGTGAATGACCCTCCAGGAACAACTTGTGTTGGGGAGGCCAACATCTGCCCACAAAGATGCCGTTCTCTACCCCTCCAAGTCCATAATCAACACCAGGGGATGTCACAGTATTGACTGAAGATGGATATCTTCATCATGTTGTCATAATGCTACCCTATTGTTACCATCCTCTCTGGGGACAAAGAAAAGTGTAAGCCACTAGCTGGTTAAAAGAATTACTTTATGCTCCACACTACATCTCCTCAAAATCCCACAAGCAAGGAGGAAAAATTTTCTTCCCTAAAACTAGGTGAGCACCCATCTAGAAATATGAAGATTCTGATTCTTGGGGTGCAGTTATGTCAAGGCCCACACTGGTATCAAGGAATGAGAGAACAGCTCTCCCCTCTACTGGAGATTTCTACTTGCTCCCTTACATCTGGGGAGGGGTGTGCCTAACAACTGCTATACTTATGTAATTAATTTTCACTCCAACTCTTTGAGATATGTATTCTTGATGCCCCATTTTACAGATAAGACAACTGAGGTTCAGAGAGGTTAACAATCTTTTCCCCAAATCACATGGCTAGTAATTAGTTGAGTAAGGACTTGAAACCGAGACTGTCCAGTTTCAAGTCCTTTGCTCTTCCTACACAATGCCGGCCCCAGTGTTAGACCCCTCAAGCCCATACTCAAACCCAGACTGATCCAGGACCAAGGTCCTAGTACCATCAATCTTTGCCTTGGGAGGTGCAAGAAAAAGTCTGACCCCCAAAGGAGGGCTTCAACAATATCATTCACATAATAAAGTGTCATGGGTGGGGTCACAGAAATGGCTGGTGATGACCGAATATTGGGATCTGACAGTGATTCATGAGTCCTATCTTAATGGCTCTGCAGTCATCAGCTTGATGCTGAGAGGCAGGCAAATGAGAGCACTGTCTTAAGACCATTCTTCCAGACCGAGAATGCTAACCACAACCAATCCATCAGCAAGTGCTGGCAGGTTCCCTCTAACACAAATCTCAAATCAGTCCACTTTCTTTCATCTCCACTGTCATCAGCCTCGTGCAAGCCACCATCATACCTCTCCAGACACTCTTAACTCATGTGCCCTCATCCACTCCATTCCAAACTCTTGTCCACACAGCCATCAAACTCCCTCTCTGAAAGCTGCCCATAGCTTCTTGTTGTTCTTTAAAATAAAATTCAGAGACCTTATGACCACTTTCAAGTTTCTACCTGATCTGGTCCCTGCCTGCTCTCCTCATATCTTATTTATTTACTTCTTTATCTACTTTGTGTCTGTTTGCCCAAGTAGAAAGTTTGTTGTGGAAAAGGATATTTTTTGTCTCATGCACTTTTGTAATCTCAATATCTAGCACCATACCTGGCTTATACTAAACACTCAAAAATATTGATTGAGTGTATAAATAAAAGTTATCTATAACATGCAAATGAATGTAAATTCTTCCCTGAAGCAGCTTCCTAGAGTTCTTGGTTTGAGAGACTAAAGAAGTGTAATGGCCTAGAAACAGGAAAACTTGGGCTTCAGTTGTTGCATTGGTGCTTTAACTAACAGCACAAATCCAGGAAAATCCTTGGCCTCCATTTCCCCACTTGTTAGTGTTGCCTTTCTTATGGACAGATATGATGATCCTACTCACTCAGCAAACTTTATTGAATGACTTCTATTTGCAGGACACCATACTGGGTACTGATAGAGCCAAGAAGAATAAGACACAGCACTTGTCTAGGAGAAATGCACAGACTCTCTCGGAGAAAGGGGGAGGACTCACACGAGTCATACATATGATTAACTTACCATGTGCTCTAACAGAAAACTAATGAAGATACAACATGACACAAAAGAGCAAGCGGTCAGTTCCATTTGATGTTGGGAGTAGAGAACACTCCTGAGCTGAGTTTTGGTGACAGGCAGGATTTCCCCTGACAGACGGTCAGACTAACGCAGAGCACGTGCCAAAGCAGGATGCATCATGCCCAGGAAACAAGAAGTGGTTCACAATGGCTGGTTACAGAGAGTACAGAGGGGCACAGGTGGAAAATGAGGTTGGACAGGTAGATTCGAGCGTGAAGCATGGAGCTTTTATGCCAGGCTAAGGAGTTTCAGTCGAATCCTGTAGGGGAAGGGTTTTGAGCCGAGGCGTGACCTAACTAAGTTTGTCTTTTAGAAAAATTACTCTGACAGCAGCCTGGAGGGTGGATTAGGAGGAAACCAGGGTAGGACTGCGGAGGAGCAAGCTGTGGTGGTGATCTAGGCTAGCAGGGGACTCTGAAGTATCAGAGAGAGACGGAGAAGAGGCAGGAGAGGCATGACCTCTATCACCCAAGAGAGTTCAAAGCTCCAGGCTTAGGTGACTGGTTGATACCATTTTTCCAAACACAGGGTACAGGAAAAGGAGCCAGTTTAGAAAGAAATATACAAAGTTCCTTTTTGAACCTGTGAGTCCACTTCTGGGCAAATATACCAGGGTGGGTGTTGTGGCTAATGCTCTTGTTGTTTTACGGTGGCCGCAGTGGCAGGGACTCCTTAACCAAGTCGCTGCCTATGCCTTCATCTCTTCTGGAGCATGGGGAAAATGAGTTATGATTGCTTCTTTCCTCATGGGGGTGTAGTGAGGCTTTGTTTAGCTATTTAAAGAGCTGTGCCACATTCAGATGAAAGGAGCTCTGTTAGTGAGGAGCATAAGGAGACCACGCACAAAGAAATGTTTAAAGGCTGCCTAAAGGGTAGGAGACAGGCTTGCAGGGGGTTCGTTCTGGCTTCATAATTAGATTTAAAGATCCAGAGATGAAAAACAAAAGATACAGGCAGCAGAAGATATGGATTAGTTCTCTCTCCAGATGGATTAACATTTGGATTGTTTTTCCCAGATGTGACTGGTCAGGATTAAAAACCTACCATGCTTCTCCCACAAGGGGACATGCACACGGAGGCAGTGGAGACCCAAGGGGGCCCGAAGGAGACAGCTGTCAGTTCATCAGCTTACCGTGGGGACCACGCTCTGCAGGGGTGCGGAGAGATGCAGCCCTTCCCCAGTCCACAGAGCCACTACCAGCCCCTCCACCCTCACAAAGCCCAGGGGGATTGTGCAACAGACACCAGTGCCCAGAAGCCTGGAAAAAATAGAAATAAGTTTGCTTGGTACTAAGCACCAGATGGCTCCCTTTCAGACAACATTTCCTAAGTATCTACAGCATCCCTTCTTCTCGCTAACCTTGCAGCCTCTCCAACTGCACCTGGCTCCTACTAGCTGCTCCTCCCCAGGGGCTCAGTGAAAATGGGGCAGACTTTGTGAGCTCTTCGAAAACAACTTCCTCCAGGTTATGAGTCTTTAGAAGAAACGGCACCTTGTTCTGCCTGTGTAACACGGAGTTTTCACACTCAATCTTTCTCCCCCCTCCCCTCCCTGGCAATTTCTAGCACTCAGTCTTAACTATCCTTTAAAGCCCTGACAAATCACACTTCCCCTCAACGCCTTCCCAGATTTCCCGGTAGGATATTCTCTCTCTCTCTCTTCTCTCTTCTCTCCTCTCTCCCTCCCTCTCTCCCCCACTTTCACTCTCTCCTCCTTCCCTCTCCCTCTCTCTCCCTCCTTCTTCTTTCTCTCTCTCCTCTCTTGCTCTCCTGTTGCATTTTATTTGTAATAACCCTGAGTTGTCCACTTGCATTATAGCTGCTGTGGTTCTAAGTTTTTCTCCCCCTCTCGATTTTTCAGCCCTTGGGGCAGACTCTGTTGAACTCACCCTGGTAGCCTCCAGGGCCTGCTGCATTGAAGCTGCTCACTCAATGTTTGTTGAATTCATTAGACTAAGTGAGTAAAAGCAGCAAGTTGTTCTGCTGCAGTGAGAAGAAGCAGGTGTTCTCAGAATGATTCTGTTTCTACCAGCCGCTGGATTTCATAACCCAGCGTTATTGCAGGGGGACCTAGGGATGTCTGGCAGGAGCCATGGTTATAGGCTCCATGGTTATAGCATCCAGCAGCCGGAACTGCCAGCAGTTCCCGGGGGCAGCCGCGTGCCTCAGGGAAGAGTTCTGGTTCAGACATGGCTGGGTTGAATCCTGGTTTTATCAATTTGGAGCCCTGGAATAATAGGCAGATCTCTGACTCTCTCTGATTCTCAATTTCTTCATTTGTAAAAGGATGATTCCTACCCTTGCAGATAATTGTAGGAATAGGGTGAAATCTGTGATACAAATAGGCACTCTGCACAGTGCGTGGCACCAAATAGGTGTGCAATCAATTCTTTGAATAATTCATTCATTGATAGAGAATATTAACTAAGAGAAGTCTCAGCCCGGAGATGGGGGACGCACAAGGTGGGTTCTTGTGATGCAGGTTAGTGAAAATGTTTGGGTGTCAATGCATCTGTACTCTGAGATAATGAGACCTGAATTCTGACCTAGCTCCTCTGGCATCCTGAGAATATGCTGATTAACTTTTCTGAGCCTTGACTACACCAGGTTAAAGCCATGGTTCCCACCTGTCTCCACAGGCTTGTTGTTTGTAAGTAATAAACCAGTACAAGGCTCTTGACTCTTACGAAAAGCAAACATAGAGCACAGCCCTGCACTCAGCCCCCAGGAAGCAAGCCATGAGTAAGGGGTGGCTTTTACTATTACCACTTTTTCCCCTCCAGATTCTGAGCTCCTTGGAGTGAGGAACTGGTTTAGTTTTGCTTCTAACTCTATCCTCACATCTTTAACACAATACCTGACAGATAGGGGAGCTCAATGAATGAAGGAAGGAATTAATGACCTCTCTGGTGTTTTTCAACTCTGAGGCATGGAGACTGTGATGCTCAGTAATGTTGTTTCATTCTAATGGCTTTCAATAATTTCTAGTGTAGAAATTATTATTGTAGTGACCAGTTCAAGTCAGAAAGTATTTCAGCTATTGAGTCTGATTGTATTGTCTCATGAATGAAAATAAATCAACATTTTCTCTTTTCTTTCCCAATCTAGTTATTATCTCTGTGCAATAATTGGGACTTGGAGAAATTCTGTGTTGCTTCTTTGTTAATGTTGACCAACGAGCTTGTGATCTTGAATGCATATTAATAATTAGTATTGATTAACTTGATTTACAGGCTTGGGCACATAGCTTTATGCTGAGAATTCTGTAAGTTTTCTTGACAGCCGGCGCTGACAGACAGAGAACAATCTGAATCCATGACCACTATGAGTTTTTTCTTGACCAAAGACCCACGTGTCTGACCCTGCCCAAATTCATGGCTCTAGAAGTAGAAAGGAAGAGAGAAGTGACCACTTTTAAGGTGCCAGGCCTTGTGCAGGGACTTTGCATTTATGTAGCAGTAATTTGTGCTGCCTACCAGATAGATATTTCTGGTTCTTCTTCTGGGCACAGTTCCCTTACCCTTTGAAATTAGGCTTAACCACATGACTTGCTTTGGACAATGAAATATGAGTGGAAGTGATGCATGTCACTTCTGGGATGAAGTTTGTAGAGCCAGCATGCTATTTTGCACACTCACTTTCCCTCTGCCATGGCAACGTGCCACATGGAGGAACCTCCCTCAGCCTGGGACCTAGAGTGAGGATGATCTGGAACAGAGTACCCAGCTGATTGCCCATGAATATGTGGCATTAGCAGGAAAGAAATCTTTGGTGGTTTAAGGCACTAAGACTTGGGCAGTCATTTGTTGCTATGGCATAGCTTGGCCTATTATAACTGATAAAACATGTTGGTTCATTTAATGCTCATAAAACAAAATACATGAGGTGGGCTTTGGAAGATAATTCTTCACAGCTCTCATGCATTCTGTAGCATGGCACTAACTGTCTTTGTTCCAAAATATCTTCTAAAGGACATTTGCATAGCCAGTAGCCTAGAAAAATAGACATGGAGTCTCCAGCCAGGAGAAAGGGGAAGCATGCTTACTGCCCATTTTAAATTCAGGATGTCTAAGCTTGGACAGCTCACTGTGTGCACAAGCATCCATCTGAGCCATTTGCAAGGAGGCCAGGTACAAATACGGTGATGTTCATGTCTAGCTGTGCCATGAATAATAAAGTAGGTATATCCTGACCCAAAAATCCCATGACTTCTGCCAGCATCTTTGAAACTGTGGCAGGCCAACCAACATGTTACCTTAGAGTAGGTAAAATCTCAGACTTTTCACTGTTCTTGACAGCGGCTATTAGCATTCCCATCTTACACGTGATGAATTGAGCCCCAGAGAGAATAAGTTACCCAAGGTCACACCACTAATAATCGGCAGATCCTCTTTTCCCCATTATTTTTCATTGCTTGCCATGAAAAAAAATTAAAATACCACTCATTCACTACTGTATTCCTGAATTCATTCATTGATTTATTCAATTAACATCTATTAAATAACTACTTTACATCAAGCACTAAGCGAGAATACTGTTTTCTAGAGTTATTTAAAAATTAGCACTGAGTTCTCCCACTATAACCAGCTTTGATGCCTAAAGTAAGACATTTGAGAGTATCTCTATCTTGGTATATACTATACTCATTTTCCACTGCCTTTGTCCAGCAAGCAAATTTCCTGGATAGTATAGGAAGGAATCAGGTTTCCCACAATTTAACATCAAAAGTACATTTCACCTATTGGTACAGTAATAGGTCTGAGAGATTTAGAGATCTCTAGAGAAAGCACAGAGTATAGGAAGAGTGAAAGACATTTGGGGTCCTATAAATTACCCAGCAAGGGCATTCCAACCAAAGCAGGCACTCGACTTAATTTCCCTGCCCTCTCCCATGTACTACAACAGATACAGCAAAACTAGGCCTAGCATATGTAGGCTGCAATAGAGTTTTGCACATTACCCCACTGCAGAAGCCTTGGGGTCATAGGTCCCAGTAAAACTGAGCCAAAGCTCATACCCACCCCATCCTTAAGTCATCCTTTTCTAGTGGGATATAGTAGAAAGGTCTTGGGCCTATAGGGTCAGCTCTTGACTCCAACTCCAATCAGTGATTTTGTGATTTCAGTGATTTTGGTTTAGGTTATTTTTAACCTCTCCAACCTTCCATATTCTCATCTATAAAGCAGGAAAATAATTCCTAATTTATAAATTTTTGTGAAGATTAATAAATGAGATTCCATATATAAAGCACAGTGTCTAACACATAGTAGGCTTTCAATAAATAACAATTCACATTATTATCATCATCATTTTTGCTTTGGCTGGATAAACAGAACATCCCTTTAGACCAAAAAAAAAAAAAAAATTAAAAATTAGGTGCAGAATTGCTGGCTGAAAGCCAAAAGGGGAAGATAAAGCATTATAATGGCATCTCCTGGGAAAAACAATAAATGCAGTCAGCTGCACTGTTCCCGCTCTTGGAGAGCTGCATTGGAGGACTTGTCTCAGGACATGTGAGTATCCACCACATACAAAACACTCTGAAGGTAATGCAAGAGACACAGAGACGAGGTAGGCTCAGTCCTGCCCCCCAGGAGTTTATTGTCTACTGAAATTGGGACAAAGGGAGGATTTGACAAGCAAAGAAATCAGTCTAATATGAGGCAAACTGAGAAAAGGGAAGATCATGCAATAGGCATTCATGAAGGGTGAGCTTTCATTCGGGTGGAGGGAGATAAGACAGGCTTCATATAGGGTATCTGGGATGGGCCCTGATGGTTAGATGAAATGTCAGTGCAGAGACCTGGGGGAAAGGAGGGCAATTAAGGCAAGGGGAAAGTAATGAGTCTGATGAGGATTGGGTCCATTCAGAGAACAGGGAATACTGAGGTCTGTCAGGAAAGAGCAATGGGGAAACCAGGAAACAGAGTCTGCACAATGCATGGCCTTGAGAATATGCTTAATCCGGTCATTGGTGAAGTGCGCCAGCCCCAGAACTATGTCTAAAGAAGATTATTCTGGCAACTACATAGACCAGGTTGGAAGAGGAAGAGGTTGGCAGCAGAGAGACCAGTTAGGTAAGTACGCAGCAATTGAGGCATGAAGGAAAAGCTCTGGACTCAGAGAAGCAGCCGTGAGAATAGAAAGGATGATTCCAGGAAAGTTAAAGATTCTAGATCCAAAGAAGGAAAGGGCTGGCTGCTGTTTAATCCTTGGGGAATAAAGCCTAGTGGTGGTTAGCGAGGGAGGGGGTATAACAAGGCGTGTCCAACCTCCTATCCTGTCATGGCCCGGATTTTAGTTTTAAGGTTTCCCTGGGGTCCTCTTGGCTGACGGGGTCCATTCAGGCTGTTGGGGCCTTAGGATTTTATTTTTATTTCTCAGGATGTTTAATAGATGAAAGCATAACCTTCAGGAACTGACTCTGTTTTTCTGCCAAGTATTTCACCTTTTATGACAATGTCTTCACAACACCAATGCCAGGAACTTCTTTGTGGTGGGAGGAATGTGGATTATAAAAGGTCGAAGAAAACTACTTTCTATTTTTTGCAATTAGCTAATTAAGTAAATTATGTTAAGTAGTTAGCACTAGAACTAGTCATTAGAGTTTGCAAGTAGATTAAGAACAAATAAGAATGTGGTTTTTTTAGTTTGGAATAAAATGAAATGAGAAAGATCTGCCCGTTTTCCCTGGAAACCCGAAGTCTGTTTGTTTGACAAGCAGAGCAACAAGGAGCAGATACAGTGACGCTCACCTGGGCTCCTTATCCAGCCCGGCCACTCATCAGCTGCCTGAGGACCTTGGGTGAGTCACTTTCCCTCTCTGGGTCTCAATTTCCTTATCTATAGAACAAAGGGGTCAGTCTAGATGATGTTTTGGTTCATTTCTACTGCTGATTATCTCCTCTTTTATGCATCTAAGACAAAATCAGTACAGAGGATAAGCCTATATCTGGAAAGGCGAGTAGACAAGCAGGCACAGGGATCCAGCATTTTGCATGGCCTTTCTACTCTAGGGCCCCTGCCTTTCTCCCCAGCCTGGAAGCCCCAGCTGAGATAATAGGCCTTAGCCAAAGCTTTTTTGCAATAAAGCAGCCAGCATGAGGGTGCTGCTAAGAAGAAAAAGAGGGAGTCAGGTTAGATGGAGGATAGGGTACCCCAAGGATTGCCAGATTAATTCATACCTGTGCTTCTTTTTTGGAACTGTGAATAGTATTGCATTCGGATTCCTTTTTATATTTTCCTTTTTAAGCATATCTGTGGGACTAAGGGTTCATGATCCTAGAGATTGCTAAACTGATTTATAAAATGAGAAAAGGGAGTCATTTTCTGTGCATGTAGCATGATTTTCCCCCCGGTAATGCAGACCCTGGACTGGCAGCGCCAGCTTGCTTCTCCTCCACGCCAATTGATATTCTGCTCACAGCGCACCACACGGGAGAGTCAAGGCCAAGCACAGAGGATACACAATAGAAACAGGCCAAGAGCAGGCCGTTTTCTGGGGGACAGACCTTGTTTACCCTTTTATTGTTTGGAAATAGCAAGAAACAGAAAGAGGAGCAGGCCCTCAGCAATGTCTGAAAGACAAACACCCATACAGGATCTACCTGCAGGAACTTCAGAGAACAGAAACATAACTCTGCACCTCGTGGCCCCTGGTAAACCAAACACTCTCCCCGTTCTTTACCCAACTTTATTCCTTCATTCAGCAACAGTAACAGCACTTACACATTTTCAGGCCATGCTAGGCGCTATGGAGTATACTAAATTGGATGAGTTGGGCCAGACTTGGATGCTGCCTGGTAGGCATATACAAATGGAAACCACATAAAAGATTAATTGTGGGCATGCTACCTTGGCTGGAAGAGGGTACATTTTTCTCTTCTACGAACCTCTTCTTATTCCACTCAAGGTTCTTAAACACTAGAGCTGGAAGACAGGATGAGGAGAAACTGGTAACTAATCCTATGGGCAGACATGTGCTAAAAACTGGAACATATGTCATCGGTTAATCCTCACAACTACCACATTTCCTAGTTAAGGAAACTGAGACTCAGAGAGTTTAAGAAACTTGGCCACAACAAGCAACATAGCTCATAAATTGTGGAGCTGGGAGAATTTGAACCCAGGTCTGATTGCTCCCCAAACCAGATCTGTTTCCATTATGCCACACTCTCACCTTCCACCCATATGTGAAGCGCTTGCCATATCGTGTGTGTGTGTGTGTGTGTGTGTGTGTGTGCATACCTCTGCACACCCTGAAATTTGATCACAGGTTAGCCCAGCAGAACAAACTGCCCAGGCCCATGATCCGTCCATCTTTCCCTGCTTCCATGGAGGGAGACACATGAGTTATCAGCCTTCACAGTTGCTGGAGCTGGAAGCAGATGTGACGTGTCCTCCCCTACTTCGAGTACCTCTGTCACATGATATCCCTACTACATAGCCACACCTTCAGGATATGGGACTCAGAAAAGTTCCACTCAGGCCACTGGGCCATAAATAAACTAGCCCGCCATGCCATTTTCCCAGAGCCTTAGCCCTGCTGCTGCAGTGTGTAGCTTTAGCACTAAGCGGGGGTCACAGCCAGCATCAGGGGCCTGAAGAGTGGTCAGGGACCCCGAGACCACGGGCTCCATTTCAGTCTGCATTTCTGGTGCAGCTTGGTTTCTCTTAGGCTTGCCTTGGCTTTTTTCCAATGGACGCATGTATTTGCTTGTCACCAAACTGCTATGTGAAAGTAGAAGTGTGTGTCTTCTTGCAGCTCCCCCAAAACAAGACCAAAGACAAGGAAGAGATAAACAAAGACAAAACAAATGACCTTTTTTCTATGAGATGGATAGGGCAATTGTATAATTTATTGTTCAAATTGGAACCTTCCTGAGAGTGAAAGGGGCCCACTATTAATAGTTATACCAGGATAGCCAGCATGAACCAGACTGTCCTAGGCAAGCCAAGATGTCACACTGAGCTAGCAGGGGCCCCATCACTGCTGTTTTCTGTGTGGCATGTAACATATTAGGAGGTGATGGTACTGGTGGCGGTGGTGGCATTTTTTAGTAATGTCTATGAAAAACAAGAAGAAAAAATCAAGGGTGTTTTCCCGGGAAAGGATAGAGAGAGGAGGCCCAGCAAAGGTAGGAAAAGGGGTCTTTCTTAGCAGGGTGCTGAACTTGTGGCCTTTGGACTCTGGGTCCTTAAGTACAGCCTTTTGTCTGAATCCAAATTTTACAGAACAAATCCTAGATTTGTTTTAAAAATAAAATAAAAATATAAAAGGTAAACAAAATGTATTAATAAAACTAAAAGAATTTTATTAAAATAGAAGCCGGCAGGTCCCCCACCCGAGGTCCCTCAACTACCCTTAGCCCCACTTTCCTCAAAGTCTTCATGCTCCCCATTATTCAAACTTTTCAGGCTAGGTTTAAAAAAACAAATCATTCCGAATATATCCTCTTTGCCAAAGATATTTGCATTTTAACTGTGAACAAGTCCCTAAGGCGAAGGAGTGGCTCTGGACAGCCTGGAATCAGAATGGAACACCAGGTGGGCAGAAGCCTGCTCCGTTCTCCTGTGAGGTCCCTTCATAATGAGAAAGCACCTCCCCCTCCTTAACTTTGCCAGAGGGTTTAAAAGGAATAACCTGGCACTCACGAATATTGAATCCCTCGGATTAACTGGCTCTAGGCTTTGTCGATACAAGGTTAATGAGAGACAGACGCTGGGGACACCCGACGTGCCAGGCTGGCAGCCTCACCTACGTGGGAGTGGGCCAAGGAACACATACCTCTGCGACACCCCGTGGATGCGGGGGACCCGCTCCAGAATCCCTATTTCCTGTCGACAGAAATGAAGTTTCTCCCCCTGCCGGCAATGATGACAGCCATGCGGACCAGAGCTCTGCGGCTGGCCGGGTCTGCAGCCAAATGACAGCAGAGCAGCACCAAGAGAGAGCTTCCAAGGTACTTTTTGATTGGGTGCATGGAATCCAGAGTCTACTAATGGCCATTTAAATACCAGCACCATTAGCTGCTCCGCTGTAGAACTACCTACCAGATGTGTAACAACCATATTTACTGGTCTGTTTGCAGCTGGCTGTACCTTCTCTGGGCTCATACCCCGTTCATTCAGATGGCTGTTTCCCCATCTGCTTAAATGAGAGAACCGGGCTATGGCCCCGGGACATGTCGTCTGACACTCGTACCCACCGGATGCCAACTACAGGGTCAGGAGGGAGAGCAATGTTGAGGTCAGATGACTGCAGCCATCTGATTTTTATTAAAAACAACATTTAAAAAGAACAACCATCCCATTGCCACCAAGAGTATTTTATTTTTCTGCTGGGAGAAGAAAAGCTCTCTGAATGATTTATTCAGCAGGAACTAGAACACTGTTATTATAAACTTTCTTTCCCAAACGAATTCCCTAAGCTTATGCTGCCAGAATTCCTCCTCTCCAGGGCAGTTCTGCCTTCACTCATTGACTTCTCAGATCCTGCTAGAAAATCTGCCACCCGGGCTGCAGCAAACAGCAGAGCATCTCAGTGGGGCTGTAGAACTCTTCGCGGTGCAGCCCTGCCAGGAATAGTTCTGAGAAAACCAATAAACCGTGTGGTATCATTTGAAAGAAACACAACACTGCCGTGACTTACCCGGATTCTCTTCAGGTGGAGATCAGAGCCTGTTGAAGGTCCCCCTCTGCACTGTCACCTCAGGAGTTCTGGGAAAAGCACCACCTCCCCAAAGCAGCAGCCTATTGGCCAAATGACCCCATAGGTCTTCCCGGGAAAAATATCAGCTGATACTTCAGGGATGATGAGCAGGGGGAAAATAGGGGACATGGAATATCCCAAATTCTGGAAGTTTCTGAGTGGTTCCACAAGGAAATGAGATTCTTACCCAGAGGCGAAGGAAGAACTGAGGAGCCTGACCCTCTCTTGGGACACTGGCGGGTCACCAGAGAGTGACTGGCTGTGCGGGACCATGAGGCTCTGATGGAGTCTGCAGAGGGGATCTCTTTGAAAGCCCATCCAGAGGGATCACTGTTGGAGAAACTCTCCCCCATTTCAGTGGCATCGGGCAAAGCTACCGCTGGGATGTGAGCATTATTAAAAAAAAAAAAAAAAAAGTGACAGATGACCAGAGGATAAATGAGGTGCTAAAAAAAACAGTCACCAAAGACACAATGGGAGCTGCAGGAATGATGAAAGTGGGAGTTACCAAATGCAGTTGTTGTGCCAGTTATTGTGTATTGGCACTGCCGTCCATTTCCAACCTCCTGTGTCATTTCCCCTGTGTCATAGGGGAAGGAAGATTAAAACTGCATTTCCTGGGCTCCTTTGTAGACACAGTTCTGGGTGCATTTTAGATTCAGTCAAGCAGATCCACTTACATTAGATTTGGAAGGCGAAAGGCTTCTGGGCGTCCCAGGGGATGAGTGACCACCAGCAGAGGTGAGTGTTTGTGGCAGATGGACACCATATAATATGGTCTGGTACCAGTTTGGGAGTTGTGGGGATGACACCAATGGTAGTGGCAGTTGCTGTTTCTTGATTTCTGGGTTGTAGGCAGTAGTGTGACCTCAAAGTTAAATCTTAAATGGCATTTTCTAGTTGCTGCACCTCCAGCTTTTCTGGTGATTTTGCAAGCACTTAATTCTCTGTATTAATTCCTTCTTTTTTTTTTTTTTTTTTTTTTTTGTAATACCTAGAGTGGTAAGGCAGACTGGCTGGCTGCTCAATGACCCCTTTTCTTTGCTCCTGTGTACCCATTAGACTCTACGTTTCCCAGCCTTCCTTGCAGCTAGGTATGGCCCTATGCTAATAGATTGTGAGCGGGAATGTTGGACACTGGTTTCAAAATGGACCTAAACCAGCCTCTCACATAAGATCCTTCAGGTTCTTTTCCCTTCTGACTGCTTGATGCAAACGAGCACAGTGACCTGGGAAGCTGTATGTGGAGATGCAGGAAACACATGATGGAATGAGCCTGGGTCCCTGAATCATGGCTTGGAAGAGAGCCACCTTGGAAGAGAAGCTCTCTCCCATCATGGTGGCACCAAAGTCACGAGTGGGGTGTTTGAGTGGGGAAGGAATGTTCTGGGAATGAGGGAGATGTTAAAAGAAGCAAAAACCAAGGACAAAATGTTGAAAGCAGTGGTCACTGAAATGAGAGAGAGAAAACCTACTGTTGTGCTAAGCCACTGTGATGGTGAGGCGTATCTAACATAACAGTTAGCATACTCCAGTTAAAAGAAGGTATTTCTGTTCTTACACTGAACCCTGACTAAAAACACAGCCACCAAGATGAAAATCAGAGTAGATCACAGGTAATACCTACATGAAAACATTATTGGTCACAACTAAAAAGAAAACATGAGTTGGCAGAATCCAACTAAAAAGAGAGGAGACTTGGTGATTATGTGAGGTAATGGATGTGTTATTGAGCTTAACTGTGGCGATCATTTCACAATGTATACATATATCAAAGCATCACATGGCATACTTTGTTTTACTTTTTTATTTATTTTATTTTATTTTATTTGA
>CAUYPO010077834.1:0-11776 GCA_963574435.1 Cheirogaleus major | reverse complement strand
GACACCCAGGCACGTACAGAATTATAAAGACTGTCTCTGTAAGAGTAACGTGTGTTGAGAGTATTAAAGAACATGTAGGAAAAGAGAACAAAGAACATTAACAAAGAGATGAGCACAATTACAGATAACTAATTGGGGAATAATGAAAATGCCGAGCGAGAAAACACAGAAGAGAGAGTGAAAGCAAAATAAAAATCACAACCCAATCAAAGCAGTTACACATACTTCTCCCGAGTAGAGAGGTGAGATAAGAAGGTGAATAAATGCTGAACTTCGAATGAACAGAAAGTGTTAGTGTCGAGGCTGCCAGGTTTAACATATTAAAAACGGGTGAGAAGTATAACAGATATAAAATGAAAAATTATATACAATTAAAAATACAGACTATATTTGAATGTGTGAATTTTATATGAATTATTTACAAAACAGGTTTAAGGACTCAAAAGTTGTATTTTCATGTAACTTAATACTTTTAGGTGGTAAAAAGCATTCTTAGTATTCTCTCTACAAGTTATTCTGGGTAAAGCCAGTGATAAATATTCCGTGTGCGTGTATGTATATTTTTATGGGAGGAGGACAATTAAAAGATAACCGAAAATGCTAAAACCTGGCTAGAATGGGTCTTGAAAGCTGCCCAGCCTCCTTACTCTATATTCTTACTTCATCCTTCACTGTTTTCTGCTTTCTTTTGAGGGTGGACATCATCCGCTTGATCACATAGCAGCTACCTAAGCAAAGTTTCTACACTCTCTAAATTTCTCTATTTAAATTCACAGTCAGGTTTACAACCTCTCTCCCTGGCGAGAAATCATTAAATCATCGGCCCTCCCCCAAATCCAAGACTTTATATGGTGGGAAATCCACCCAAGTAAAAAGAAAAACAAACTGCGACTTTAACAAAGCATTATGCCCTGAGACAGATGTCAAATTTCTCAACCTTTGAGGTCCTTCTGGCCTTCATGCTGTGACTAGAATAAAAACATAAAGAGTGCAAATAAGACAGAAAGCAGAGAAGTTGTAATTAGAATGTGCATTTCTTGATATTGAGACTGTTGCTCCATTGTATTGGGTTTTATCTGTTCATTTTTGGTATATCGCACGCACTTTGTGGTTATGTAGAGCCAGGCTGATGTCTTTCAAAGATATTAATTCAAAGGGACTTGCCTTTGTACCATGTGACGATAAAAGCCTCCTTGGGCTTCCTTAGAGTGTTTGTCCAATTTATTCAACACCAACAAATACTTGCTAAGCACCCACCTGTCAGTACTGTTCTACAGGCTTGGGATGCATCCTTGAGCAAAAACCAAGCACACTTCCCTTCGTGATAAAGTATTTGCTCTCTGTTGCCAATATAAGAAAGCGCTTGGGAAAACTTACACTTTAGATGTTGTGCTTTGAAGGCTTCTGAGAGTAGACAATGCATGCATAATATACAAACCTCATTTTGTTGTACATATAGCTTATTTTGTGAAATTGTGACTTCTGGCCCTTTTATGTACTTAACATTCTCCAGAGCTTTATATAAATAAAAAATAATAATCGTGAGGAATTTGCCAGTAATCATCTCTACATTCGAAGCCTAACCATTTTTTGAATTTTCAATAGTTTTATATAATGCATTTATATTTTGTCTTAATATAACAGACAGTTTTGTCAGCATATAACAGACAGTTTTTCTGTTAAAAACTAAAATCAAATAACACACATCCATTAGTGTATAGTCTTCTGGTAAATAAGTATAGGGAGTTCAAATACTTCTTACTGCATACAAAATTCGAAACATATGCAAGGACATTAGCTACTTGTCTTATATACATTTTGGAATGATTAAAACTGCAAAGGGGATATGTTTGGATTGATCATTTTTCCCCTTAGTTCCACAGGTTGCCCTAATTCAATTTGACTTTTTTTTTCCAGCATATTATGGGGATACATATGTTTAGGTTACATATATTGCCTTTGCCCCACCCAAGTCAGGGCTTCAAGCATGTCCATCCCCCAGATGGTGCACACCACACCCATTAGGTATGTAATAATACCCATCCCTCCTCCCGCCTCCCACCTGCCCGACACCCAATGAATGTCATTACTATATGTGCACATAAGTGTTGATCAGTTAATAGCAATTTGATGGTGAGTGTATGTGGTGCTTGTTTTTCCATTCTTGGGATACATCACTTAGTAGAATGGGCTCCAGCTCTATCCAGGATAATACAAGAGGTGCTAGATCACCATTGTTTTTTGTGGCTGAGTAGAACTCCATGGTATACATATACTATATTTTATTAATTTGCTCATGTATTGTGGGGGGCTTTTTAAAAAATATTGTGGTAAAACATAAATATAACATAAAGTTTACCACTTTAATAATTTTTACATATGCAATTCAGTGGCATTAAGTACATTCACATTGTTGTGCAACCAACACTGCTATCCACATACAGATCTTTATCATAATCCCAAATTGAAACTCTGTACTTGTTAAACAGTAACTACCCACTCCCCTCTTCCCTCAGCCATTGGTAACCACTGTTCTACTCTCTGTCTCTATGAATCTGACTATTCTAGGTATCTCATATATAGTGAAATCATACAGCATTTGTCCTTTTGTATGTGGATTGTTTCACTTAGCATGTTTTCAAGGTTCAGCCATGTTGTAGCATGTATCAGAATTTCATTCTTATTAAGGCTAAATATTATATATGTTCCACTGTGTGTATATATGTGTGTGTATACACACACACACACACATACACACACACATTTTGTTTATCCATTTATCCATCAATGGGCATTTGGGTTGTTTCCACCATTTGGCTATGGGGAAGACAACTACTATTGACATGGGTATGCAAATATCTCTTTGAGACCCTGCTTTCAATTCTTTGGGGTATATATCTAGAAGTGGAAATGCTGGATCATATGGTAATTCTATGTTAAATTTTTGGGGGGAACCACCATACTATAGGAATGTGTAGTTTAAACCAACACCCAGGTGGTCTTATGATTAGATAATTTGGGAAACACTTATTTGTCAGTCACTGCTATAAAACAGACCAAACAATTGGTGGCTTAAAACAACATCCATTTATTTAGCTCACAACTATACTAGGTGGCTTTTCTGGACTGGGCTGGGCTTATCTGATCTCTATTGATCTAGCTTATGTTTCTATGGTCACTTGGCTGGGCAGTTGGGTGCTGATTGGTCCCAGATGGCCTCAGTCATATGTCTAGTGATTGCCTGGCTATTGGCTAAGGCAGTGGAGTGACTGGGCCTAGAATCTCTCATTGTCCAACAGGCTTTCCCAGGCTTGCTCCCATGGTGGCAGGAGTCTAAGAGCAGCAAGAGGGCAAGCTCCAATGCACAAGTGCTTTTCAAGTCTTTGCCTGCATTATTTTGGCATGTCCCATTGGCTAAACAAGTCACCTGGCCAAGCCCAGAGTCAGTACAGAGGGCCACTACTAAAGGGAATAGATATTGAGAGGGAGAAAAAGAGCTGGGACCATTATCACTCCACTACAACTTACCTGCTTAATTCAGTATTCTGATGAACTCTAGGTTATCTGAAAACCTTCTCCCACCATAATAAATAAGTGAATGGAACACAACAGTGTCTGAATTTGCATGCATGCCTCTGAACTCCATGCTCCAGCATCACTGGAGCATTCGTGTGTTCATTCTTTAATTTAGTAAATAGTGTGAATCTACTTGTGTCTGGAGCTCTCCTAGCACCTGGGGATATAGCCATCAGCAAAACATCCCAAGTCCCTATTCACTAAGGACTTACATTCTATGAGAGACAGAAAAGTTTTGGGAGTGAGAATAGATGGTTGGATCCACAGAACATATCCAGGAAGTTTTGTTTTTGTTTTGTTCTTGTTTTTAAAGAAGAATAATCCTGGATAATATTCTTCATTCCCTATTCTTCACCCCTTTTCTTAATATTTGAGTATAAGAAAATAATTTGGTTTATTAAAAGCTCTAGGTATTTGAATGCCAAGAAGCAGATGGAAAACTTTGTTAGGACATTAAAATTGATTTTTATATAATAACTTGTAATCTTTATATAACACTGTTGGATTGGTTTCTCACCTCCCTTATG
Organism: Cheirogaleus major; assembly: GCA_963574435.1. Taxonomy (NCBI): domain Eukaryota; kingdom Metazoa; phylum Chordata; class Mammalia; order Primates; family Cheirogaleidae; genus Cheirogaleus; species Cheirogaleus major. The sequence goes on along the minus strand of CAUYPO010077834.1, from coordinate 7,673 downwards.
CTTTCTACAAGATTTGGTGGCTAAAACTTTTGGCCCCACAGCGATCTGAGGGATGGCAGCTGACCTTTATAGCTCAGAGGGTACTGAAGAGCCCCACACAGCTGAATAGTGATGGATGTCCAAAGCAGGCCTTTTCTTTGGATACTTCTTTTTTTTTTTTAATTGTTGTGTGTGTTTATTCCACTCTAATCTATGGAAGTAGAATGAAATGCTTTATTTTTAAAGTAGTACTACTTTGTTGGAAAATTTGATTTTTATAAACTGAAAATGTGTGTCAGTATGTGGATATGAGATCAGCTTAATGTCTAGGTGGTGCTCAGAGGTGCTGAGACACTCAGCACAGGTTACTTTCCAACTAAAACTCACTTCATATACAAGAGCTGTCACTGGATACTAGTCAAGCTTCATGTGTCAGTGTAAGTGGGCATTGTAGTGGGAGAGAATTAGGAGATAGCATGTGGCTGTGTTCAAAGCATGCTCTTTAGAGTCAGACAGATGTTAATTACTAGCACTGACCTTGAACAAATGACTTCACCTTTCTGAGTCTCAGTTTCTTTATCTATAAAATGGGATAAAAACACTGTCTGTCATGAATGGCTTGAAGTCCTCATTCAAGAGACATAAGCTGGCTGAATGGATTTTAAAAAATACAAGCCAACTATCTGTTGTCTCCAAGAAACACATCTAACCCACAAAGACTCATTCAGACTCAAGGTGAAAAGATGGAAAACAATATTCCATGCAAATGAAAATCAAAAGAAAGCTGGTGGAGCCATTCTCATATCAGATAACATAGACTTTAAATTAACAAAAGTAAAGAAAGACAAAGATGGTCACTATATAATGGTGAAGGAAACAATTCTAAATAATCCTAAATTAATAATCCTAAATATTTATGCACCTAATATAGGAGTGCCTAGATTCATAAAACAACTCCTACTCGTTCTAAACAAAATGATAAACAGCAGTGCCATAATAGCTGGGGACTTCAACACCCCACTGACGGAACTGGACAAATCTTCCAAACAGAAAATAAGCAAAGAAACAATGAACTTAAGCAGAACTCTAGAACAAATAGGCCTAACAGACATTTACAGAGCATTCTACCCCAAACTACTGAATATATGTTCTTCTCATCAGTTCATGGAACATTCTCTAAGATGGATCACATCCCACTCCACAAAACATGTCTCAAAAAGTTAAAAAAAAAAAAATAGAAATTATGCCATGCAACTTCTCAGAGCCCAGTGTGATAAAGCTAGAAATCAATTCCAACAGAAACATTCATCTCTACACAAAGTCATGAAAACTAAACAACCTATTGCTGAATGATAGTTGGGTCAAGAAAGAGATAAGGAAGGAATCAAAATATTCCTTGAACTAAATGATAATGGGACAAAAGTTATCAAAATCTGTGGGATACAGCAAAAATAGTCCTGAGAGGAAAACTCATAGCCTTAAATGCCCACATCCAAAAGACAGAAAGATCACAAATCAACAATCTAATGAATTGTCTCAAGGAACTGGAAAAGGAAGAGCAAACTAATCCCAAACCCAGCAGAAGAAAAGAAATAACCAAGATCAGAGCAGAACTAAATGAAATCAAAAACAAAAGAATTTTACAGAAGATTAATAAGACAAAAAGTTGATTCTTTGAAAAGATAAGCAAAATTGACAGGTCTCTTGCTACATTAACCAGAAACAGAAAAGAAGGACTCTAATAAGCTCAATCAGAAATGAAAAAGGAGAAATCACAACTGATATCACAGAAGTACAAAACATCATCTCTGAATAATATAAAAATTTATATGCTCATGAACTTGAAAACATGGAAGAAATTGAAAAATTTTGGGAAATATACAACCTCCCTAGCCTCAAACAGGAAGAAATAGAACTCCTGAACAGACCAATATCAAGCACCAAAATTGAAACAGCAACAAAAAAGTGTTCCAGACCAGATGGTTTCACACCTTAATTTTACCAAATCTGCAAAGAAGAATTGGTACCTATACTGTAGAAATTATTCCATAATATTGAGAAGGAAGAAATCCTCCCCAACTCATTCTACAAAGCCAATATCATCTTGATACCAAAGCCAGGAAAGGACGCAACAAAAAAATAGAAAACTACAGACCAATATCCCTCATGAATATAGATGCAAAAATTCTCAATAAAATCTTAGCAAACCAAATTCAGCTACACATCAAAAAAAAATAATTCACCAGGACTAAGTGGGGTCCATCCCAGAGATGCAAGGATGGTTCAACATATGCAAATCTATAACTGTAGTTCACCACATAAATAGAAACAAAAACAAAGACCATATGATCCTCTCAATAGATGCAGAAAAAGCATTTGACAAACTTCCGTACCCTTTTGTGATAAGAACGCTTAACAAAGTAGGCATAGATGGGACATATCTCAAAATCATAAAATCCATATACTACAAACTCACAGCCAACATCATACTGAATGGGGGAAAATTGAAAGCATTCCCACTTAGAACTAGAAACAGACAAGGTTGCCCTCCATCACTACTTCTATTCAACATAGTGCTGGAAGTCCTAGCCAGAGCAATCAGACAACAGAAGGAAATCAAGGGCATCCAAATGGGGACAGAAGAGGTCAAACTATTGCTCTCTGCTGATGATATGATCTTATATCTAGAAAACCCCAAAGATTCTGGGGCCATGAGACTACTGGAATTGATAAACAAATTCAGAAAAGTCTCAGGTTACAAAATCAATCAATGTACAGAAATCAGTAGCATTCTAATACACCAACAAGAGTCAAACTGAGAACCAACTCAAAGACTCAATACCCTTCACAATAGCAACAAAGAAAATAAAATACCTAGGAATACATTTAACTAAGGAGGTAAAAGACCTCTACAGGGAGAACTATGAAACACTGAGGAAGGAAATAGCAGAGGACATAAACAGATGGAAAACAATACCATGCTCCTGGGTCAGCAGAATCAACATTGTGAAAATGTCTATACTACCCAAAGTGATCTACAGAGTCAATCCAATCCCTACTAAAATACCAACATCATTTTTCACAGATCTAGAAAAAAAAATTCTATGCTTCATATGGAACCAGAGAAGACCCATATAGCAAAAGCAATCTTAAGCAAAAGGAACAAATTGGGAAGCATCAATTTACCAAACTTCAAGCTATACCACAAGGCTATAGTAATTAAAACAGCATGTGATTGGCATAAGAATAGAGACATGGACCAATACCCTGAAACCACAGACCTAAAGTTAGGAGACCATTGTCCCAGGGAATCTGCAGTGCTCAGCTAAAGCTGGCAAATGGATCCATAACTATCTTGTCCAGCAAAGCAGATGACATCAGTCCCCATAGGGCACAATCCCTGCACTGGTTACCTTTGATTCAATTCCATCCTTCCCTGGGGTTCTAGTAGAATCATCTGAAACCCCTGCCAAGGTAAAATTCTCAAAAAGTTAAAAACATGACTCTCATACAAATATAAAATCAACATGTGTCAAAGACGTTATTCAATTCATTAATTAATGAGGGAGCCTACAAGACGACAAGGCTTATTCAAAGAGCATATTGAGGATCTAGGTTATCATAAGTATTTGGATCAATGTTAGAAAGAGGTTACTAGGTTAAACACAAAACTGGCTAATGATGTACTGAGAGATAAACCATAGCCTTTGAATTTGTCTTTTCTACTAAACAAAAAATGATTTGGAAAATCTACATATTAACATGTTACTTCTTTAAGTCTGGAAACTTTAATTAACAGTAATGAGTGGGTTAAACAAAGTTTACTCTCCTGTCTGGATAATTAAATACTCTTTGGTCAGGGCTTCTAAAGCATGCCCCATATGACATTAAAAATGACATATTAACCATCTTTTTATATCATTTCCAAGTTTTAAATAATTTTTCTTAACTCCTTGATGCTTAATTTTGTAGTAGAAAGTGGGTAAATCACATTAATCACAGAAGCTGAGAAACATCTCCTCTAAATTTTTGAAAACTGGACTGTCTAGACTGGGCACGGTGGCTCATGCCTATAATCCTAGTACTTTGGGAGGCTGAGACAGGAGGATTGCTTGAGGAGAGGAGTTCAAGACCTGCCTGAGCAAGAGCAAGACTCCATCTCTACAAAAAATATACAAATTAGTCAGGCATGGTGGCACGTGCTTGCAGTCCCAGATACTCAGGAGGCTGAGGCAGGAGAATCTCTTGAGCCCAGGAGTTTGAGGTTGCAGTGAGCTATGATGACACCACTGTACTCTAGCCTGGGCAACACAGTGAGACTGGACTGCCCATACAAAATGTTGAACTTGGCCTTGACCTATTTGACAAAAGGAATGATATGTGAGGAAAGAAGGAGAAGAAATTCCTGATTAGAAAGGTAGCTCAGATGACAAGAATAGCAAACCCCTACTGGCCTCAGCCACCTGCTGGTCTGCCAGACCTTGCTGACTGTGTCACCCTAGAGTTCACCTCTCTCTGAGGCAGATGAACCACCTGAACATATTTTCCTGGAGACAGAACCACTGCTACTAGAAATCCAAATGCATACCCTACAGAAATAGCAGATCCTCAAATGGGTGAGAACAAAGACTCCCCTTTAAGTGTGGCACAAAAATCAGCTTTAAGGATCCCTTGAAGAAAGTAAGTGGCTGGAACAAGTGATGTGGCCCTTTAAGTGTGGCCTGTCCAAGAAGATGCAGTTGACCTACCCAACCCCACACAAGACAAGAGTTATTAACAATCTCACCTAGAACCTACTCTAGAGGGAAAACCAGTATCTCACTGTAAATGTTCACTGAAACCAAAACATTTTCCTTCTTTATTCTTAGGTTTCATACCCTCTTTTTGCATATGAGTAAAACAAAAGCCTACTACTGTCTGTTAAGAATGGGCAAAGTTTCAGTGAAAGACATTTTTCAGGCAAAGGCATAGAGTTGTACCCCGGAAACAGGGTTGAGACAAGGATGAAAGTGGACATATATATAAAACAGGAGAATAAGATCAGATTTGTGGTTCAAATGAATTCAGATACCAAATGGTTCAGATACCAAAGGATTTGCCTGGTATCTGTCCACTCCTGTGCTGGGTTAAGGTGGAGAAGTATGAAAGATACCCTGTGACCTCCTAAAAGTAAGAAGCAAAACCACAGTGAGATACCACTTCACATGCAGTAGGATGGCTGTAAGCAAGCAAGCAAGCAAGCAAGCAAGAAAGAAAGAAAGAAAGAAAGGGAGAGAAGATGTGTTGGCAAAGGTGGAGAAATTAGAATTTTTACACGTTGTTGGTAGGAATGTAAAATTGTACAGCCACTGTGGAAAACAGTTTGGCAGTTTCTCAAGAAGTTAAACATAGAATTACCATACAACCAAGCAGTTCTGCTCCTGGTCATCTACACAAAAGAATTGAAAACAGGTACTCAAACATACTTGCATATAAATGTTCATAGCAGCACTATTCACAATAGCTAAAAGGTGGAAACAAACCAAATATTCATAAACAAATGAATGAATAGACAAAATGTGATATACATGCAATTGAATGGAATATTATTCACCCATAAAATGGAATGAAGTTCTGACTCATGCTACAACATGGTGAACCTCAAAAACATTACGCTAGTTGGAGAAGCCAGACACAAAAGGTCACATTCTGTGTTGTTTTATTTACACGAAATATCAGAAAAGTTAAATCCACAGATATAGAAATCAAAGTGGTGGTTGCCAGGGGCTAAGAGAAGGGGGGAAAAGGAGTAGCTGGTTATTGGGTGTAGGGTTTTACTTTGGGATATTAAAACTGTTTGGGAACTAGATAAAAGTGTTGGTTGCAAACATTGCGAATGTACTAAATGCCACTGAATTGTACTCTTTAAACTGATTAATTGTATGTTATGTGAATTTCACCTCAATAAAAAAAAAAGAAACAGGAAATATCAACAATGACAATAATAGCATAGGTTTCAAACAGCAAAGCCTTGAGTTTGTGCAGTGGCCTTCAAAATGTGAAAACATCCAGAGTAAAACCAAAGTTTGGACAGAAGAGGGAGCAAGAAACACACAGAAATACAGAATTTATATAAAAAAAAAAATTCAGAAAACGCATTGATTTTTTTCCAGGATCATGTCACCATTCTTCTCCTTGGTTAAGCTGTCTCCTGTAAAAATAGAAGAGAATAAAAAAATAAAGTTCTCAATACCAAGAAAGAATTACTGAAGAATCACAGAATTTACAGCATGCAGGGTCCACCTGAGAGATCATTCCGCCCAGCGACCCTGATTTGCAGATGGGGAAACTGGAACTCAGAGAGATCAAATGCCTTTCCCGATGTCACATGGCAGAGCTGGGCTAGCAGCAGCCCGGGGCTGGCTGGGGACTGTGCTTCCCATGATACAAGCTCCAACTGTGTTCTCTGTGGTTTCTTGGTATTTTTTTTTTCCTCTTGAATCACATAACTAAAATGTTTCCAGGCCTGTCAAATCAGTGTCTGCCACCACTCCTCCCCAGCTTTGCAGCATTCACAGCCAAGGAAAATCAGGTTAAAATTAACATCTCTAGAGCAACCATAAATGGCAAAACCCCAAATATGCAGCCTAGTGTGTCTAATAAGTCAGCAAAGTAAGGGGCACTCTCTGCCTTGGGTCCCAGGTCAGGGAATGGGTGACTTAAGAGACTACACATGTGCGCAACCGAAATGCCAACTAGGGCCACTATATCCTTTGAGAGTCACACCAAAGGCCTCATCTCCTAACCCAGAGGCCTTCCAGCTCTTGCCTTCCACACTAGAGGACCAATCATGCCACTTTCCTAAACAAAGACTATTCTCTCCTAAGGCCAGCTGTCAAAATAACATATTTTTTACCCAGCTGCATATGTCTTGGGACTTCTTTTGAACTTGCAGGTACATTCCCTTCTTTCCCTCCTCCAGTTGCCAGAATGAGTCACTTCTTTGTGAGGTTTCCTCAAAAGTCAGGGACGGAGGCAGATGCTCTACAGATACCTCAATTCAAGGTTGTAATGCAGGTAAGCGGCAGTCATAGCCAGGACAGAACCAAAAGCTTCCTGTTCTGAGAGGATTGCCACTAACTGAGTGCCAAAACCTAATACATTGCTATTTCATTTTATTAAAAGGGGCCATTGGTCTTCATTAAATTTTTAAACTTTTAGTTCCTGAAATACGATTTTCTTATTAAATGTGGATTTGCATCAATGTTTTAGCCATTAACAGTACCTAATATAGCACAATGCTATTATGCCACAAAGGCCTCTCTCCCCTACCGTGTTTCCCTGAAAATAAGACAGGGTCTTATATTTATTTTTCCTCAAGAAGACACCCTAGGGCTTATTTTCAGGGTTGTGTTATTTTCCCCTCAAAGCCTCAGCTTGCAGCACGCACAGGATGGCTGGGACCTGACAGGGGGAACTGACCTTGTTGGTGGGGCTGCCCGCACCTTTCAGGTCACCTCTGGGATAGTAGCTGTCAGGATGGGGCAGATGAGAAGGGCTGCTCGTCTTCTTTACAGCTCCGAGACAAAATGCACAGGTTGTGCAGATACGCTGCGTAGCCACGCCCATCACTAGGTCTTATTTTCGGGGTAGGGCTTATATTGCGCAAATGCTTAGAAATCCTGCTAGGGCTTATTTTATGGGTAGGTCTTATT
>CAUYPO010077831.1:0-66289 GCA_963574435.1 Cheirogaleus major | reverse complement strand
AGTTCAGTGTCAGTAATTAATGGTTTTGTATATAAAAGTCACCTAATGTTATTCTCAAAACTCACACAGAGTTTAATGTTATTTTCTCTTTTTTTTTTTTTTTCAAGGCAGAGTCTCACTCTGTTGCCCTGGCTAGAGTGCTGTGGCATCAGCCTAGCTCACAGCAACCTCAAACTCCTGGGCTCAAGCGATCCTCCTGCCTCAGCCTCCTGAGTAGCTGGGACTACAAGCATGCGCTACCATGCCCAGCTAATTTTTTCTAAATATATTTTTAGTTGTCTAGCTAATTTCTTTCTATTTTTTTAGTAGAGACTGGGTCTCACTCTTGCTCAGGCTGGTCTCGAACTCCTGAGCTCAAACGATCTGCTTGCCTCTGCCTCCCAGAGTGCTAGGATTACAGGCGTGAGCCACTGTGCCTGGCCCATTTTCTCTTTTTTTAAGAGACAGGGTCTCACTCTGTCACCCAGGCTTACATGTAGTCACGTGATCATAGCTCACTGCAGTCTCAAACTCCTGGCCTCAAGCAATCCTCCTGCCTCAGCCTCTCAAAGTACTGGGACTACAGGCCTAAGCTACTGTGCCCAGCCACTATCAAAGAAAATTTTGCATCTCTTTTAAACATTAGATTGGAAACTTAGAGAAGAGCTTCCAGAAACCAGACTAAGATCCTCAGATGTTTGCTTTAGATTTGTGACCTGGGGTAGAAAAGGAATTCCTGTCCCTGCTGTGGCCTATGAGATGGCAGCTATGCATGCTTGAGGGATTTGAGGCCTCTCCGGGCCTTGGTTTCCTCTTTTATAGAATGAAAGACCTGTGGTCTGCTTCACATGTCGTGGGAATTGATGACAGCAGTGTCTGCGCATGCTCAGAAGGCCCACCGGGCCTGCCAGGGTTATCTTCCCTCTTCTCGCCACCCTGCTGTCTATAGAAATGACTTTTTGTCATTATTCCAGCAGTTATTTATCTAGCCCTTGCCCATTTTTAGGCTCCTAGTCTGACTTCGATTTTAAAGGCTCCCTTCCTCCTCTAAAGGCTGCTGAGGTTAAGGCAGACTGTCAAGGGCAGGGCAGAGCAGGAGAGCAATGCAGAGGCTGCCTTTTGTCGCAGGGGAGAGGTGGAGGCTTACTGCAGGCACGTAGGGGTGCAGCTGGGGAGAAGGACTTGCACCCTGTGTCTGCTTTGAAGCTGAACCCTCCAAGAGCCTGTTAGAGTTTGGAGATGTCCGTTAGACAGTGGGATTCCGGGGAGAGGTCTGGGATAGAGAGGTCAACGTGGGCGCTGTCAGTATGTCAGTAGTGTTGAAGCCTCGAGTCTGGTGGCAAGTGCTTGGAGTGCTTGCAAAGAGGGAAGGGATGAGGACCCAGGCCTAAGCCACTCGGTGGAGGCAAACGAGGAACAGGGAAAGGAAGTGGAGAAGGCACTGCAGCGACACCCTGGCAGCTGGAGGAAAGGGGCTGAGGGAGGCTCATGCAACAGTGCAGGAGACGAGGACTGGGGCCTGTCGCTAGGCTCTGTGGTTGCTGCTGGCAGCCTTGGTGAGCAGAGCGTTCACAGAAGTGAGGGAAGAAAGCCTGATGGGAGTCTGCCTAACACCTTAAGGACCGCTCACGAGTTTTCTCCTGTTTCGCGCATCATCTGTTAAGGACCGCTCATGAGTTTTCTCGTTTTTCACTGTAGTTATGATTTAAATAACGTACAGTTTGTCCAAAAATGTGCGGTCCCTGGCATATGTCTTAGAGATTTCTATGCAGTACGAAAGGTGTTAAGAGAGCACGAGAGGCTGGGAAGTAGAGACGCAGTATAGATAACTCTTCAAGAAGTGCTGCTGCGAGCAGGAGTGAAGAAACGAAGTGATAGCTAGTGGGGATGTGGGCGCCAAGAGAACGTGGCTGCTGTGCTAGCATGGAGAGAAGTCATCACGTTTGAGTGGTTATGGAATGTGTCAGGAGAGAGCAACGTGCTGGTGATGTAGGAGTGAGAGGAGTCCTGGCAGCTCATCCTTGCGTAGGCTCGAGGGTGGTGGTCTAGAGCCAGGCCGGTTGTGCCTTAGCCAGGAGCCCAGATGGTTCCTTGGTGGCGAATGGCACATGGATGCTGGGGTGAGGCATCGGGCGGACTCTGGGAGGCTTCTCTTGAGATCGACTCAGTTTTCCCAGTGAATTGTGAGCATGGGGGAGAGGTGTCCAAAGTGTAAGGAGAGAGGGAGAGGTGTGAAGTAAGCAAATGAAATGTAGGCATGATTCTGATTTGGCAACATGTATGAAACAGGGGAGTGAAGAAGGAGAATTTGCTAGTGATTTGAATGCTAGAAACCCATTTCCCAAGCAGGTTTTCAGAAGCATAGCATTTTAGAAGAATTGAGTTCATGTGTCTGTTGCCTAGGTTATTTCATAAGTTTGTTTTTCTAAGACATGCCTTAGTTAGTCACTTTTTTTAAGTTGCTGTGTCCAGGATTTTTCTGGCTTGTGTTCTCTTGTGTAGTTGGTTACAGTTTCAGTATCACTTTCTCCACACACAATCCCAGTCATCCTAAGCCATCAAGTACCCCGTGGAGTAGGCAAAGCTGGTATCGTCTACATTGTACAAATAAGGAAACTGGCTCCAAAGGAGACTGACTTCCCTTACACCTTACAAGTATTTGGTGCACAATGGAGTCTGGCAAAGGACTAGGCTGAGGCTCAGAAAGCCCTCTGCCTCACCTGCCACACCTACCTCACCTGCCACATGTGGCCACACCTGGCCAGCACCCACAGGGCCTCGCTTCCCCAGCTGTACACTTAAGAGATTAGATGGGTCCCTCTGAGGGCTCTCACGTGCCTCTCCTTTAGAAAGCTGTGAATATAAGGTAGCACTAGTACAAAAATGAATTTCCATTTGCTTATGTAATGTTTTTCTAATTTCATGTTTAATCATTTTTGTCATAGGTAATTCTTAGTTTCAAGATAACTTTATTTTGAACTATAATGGGAAGGCATATATAGGCCTCATTGCATTGATTTAATAAACTGTGATAATAGTTTATAAAGATTCAGAGTGTAGGAGTTTTTAAAAATTGTCTAACTTGGAAACCTAAACCTAATTTGAATATTATTTTACAATGCTTCTGCCAACCAAGTAGGATGGGCTAGTTAATCACTTGTCAATCGGTATAAATATAGCTTTTTTTCAAATGATGCTATTATATGTGATATGAATATAAGGCATTTCAGTTGTATTTTCCTCAAGAGACTCCTTAGATATTGATCAGTGGAATAAAGTTATTGAGCAGCTAGGAACACCGTCAGCAGAGTTCATGAAGAAACTTCAGCCAACTGTGAGGAATTACGTAGAAAATAGACCAAAGTATCCTGGAATCAAATTTGAAGAACTCTTTCCAGATTGGATATTCCCATCAGAATCTGAACGAGACAAAATAAAAAGTAAGATATCATTTTTTTTTCTTATATTTGTTTTTATAATTCAGGTGAACCTTTCACTTTTTCATGTGATCATTGGGAGATAAAATGGCTAGATTCCTGAAATAAAGTCATTTACAGGCTAGAATGTGATCCATGAAGGCTCCGAGAAGAGAAAGCCTAAAGGCCTAGAATCATCCTGTATAAGATGGTTTAATTGAAGCCTTTGGCCAAAATCAAAATATTCAAATCATTCTGAAAGACTCTTATGTTATAATTATAGCAATTGAAATTCAAAAAGTTTTCAGGTATAAAGAACACTTGAATACAGATTCTAGAGTCAAAAACATGATGGTAGTTCGATAAAAAATGTCCTCCCTGCCCTTCTGTGCCCTTCACTAAAGTGTAATTGCTTAAGGAAAAAGAATAGATTTGTTTCTGTCCATGTCCGGGTAAACTGTGCCTTAGTCAGAAAAGCTCCAGTCCTTCCTTTGCCTATTGTATTGTAACTTTAATTGCTGAAACCTAGGTGACCCTTATATTTAACTAAGTTATTGAACTTGTTGGTTTTTTTCTGAGTACTTATCTCTAGATTGAAAAAAAAGCAGTGTGTGTTGCCAACATTGTACAAGGTAGGCTGAGCAGAGGCATCTGTGAAGGGTTTTGTACTGTGGGAATGTAAGATTATTGTGTGATCTAAAAAGTCTATTCCAATTTCGTTTCAGTGTGACAGAGAAGAAACACTCCCACGTGCTTCATGCATGCACTCAGCAGCAGCACCTTCACTCAGCTCTTGCTACCTTCCTGGCTGTGGTTTCTCACCTTTTAGGCCCTGTCCAGACATTGGTCTGAGGCTGCCCAGTGCCCTCCCCTCAACCCCATGCTTCTCCTCCCCTCAGGTCCAGAGGTAGAAACCACATCTGGAAACCTGGTTTGTCGTGACAGTAGCCACTCGACTTTCTCTTAAAAGTTTTTGGATTCTGTTGATCTTTAACGTATCAAACATTTCTCAAAGTTAATATATATTCATTCTAGCTGTGCTATGTGCTATCACATTTAATTCTTTATTGTGTGATTTCATTTTCTCAGATTAACCACATTAATTTATTAATCTCATGTTTGTTTCCACTCTAGCGAGTCAAGCCAGAGATCTGTTATCAAAAATGTTAGTAATTGATCCCGACAAGCGGATCTCTGTAGACGAGGCCTTGCGTCACCCCTATATTACTGTTTGGTATGACCCCACTGAAGCAGAAGCAGTAAGTGTTGATTTTGAAAAGATATATCTGTGGAGACAGGGCTGATATTTCCTTGGATCTTCTGTCTGTTAGTCCAGAATGGCTACATAAGGATAGCAAGTTCTAGATTTTAGAGCTCCCAATTACAAAAAGGCCAAGTGTCATCTGAGACCTGGGTCACTACCCCTTCTGGGACATGTGGTGTCGGAGCTGTGGCTCAGAGCGCCTCGGGAGTGAGCATGCTCACGCCGTGGTGAGACAGTTGTCTCCATTCATGCCTGTGCTGATGTGTGATAATAATTTATTAAGCATCTGTTCTGTTCCTGGAACTGTCCCTGGCTTTGGTTACATCCTCTTGTTTAGGCCACCCAATCAGAGAGGCTAAGCAACTTGCTAAAAATCGCAAGTCTGTTTATCCCTGCTAAAGGCATCTGTACTTCCCGCATTCCCCTGCTGGGGGGTCCACTCTGAGGTCGGTGCCTGTGTGCATTCTTTCATATCAGCACTGGTGTGAATGGTCATCAGCTGCAAGGCAAGTGACTATGAAGTGGCACGCCTATTTCATGCCACTGGTAAAACACATCTTATGTCATGGCTTATGGTTTTAACCATCATTTCAAACATTGTTTTTTATAAAAAGAGTCCAATTTATAAGCAGATTTTTTGAACGATCCATTTATGAGTTGGGGATTGGGTTTGAGAGTTTTAATGTGAAGAGATGTAAACTAGAAGTACATTCTGAGAAACACTGCACCTTCCATAGCTCCTGCCACGGCGCCTTATCCACGCTGGAGCTCTAGGAAGCAGCCTATGATTATTAATTTATAATTACATTTGGGCAGGTATCTTTAGTGTTTCGAGGTCATGTGATTATTAAGAAGACCATAATAGCTCTCTTTTTTGGTTAATTTTTCCACAATTATTTTGATTCTGAAACTGATGTAATATCACACTTAGAACAAAAATCTTTAATAAACCATGTATTGAATGAAACTAAATCCGTATCACAGACTAGAAGTCTTCCAAGTGATTTCACCTGTTTTTATGCCTCATTATTTTTTGAACTGTTGACTTTTCATCTGATTTAATTTTAGCCACCACCTCAAATTTATGATGCCCAGTTGGAAGAAAGAGAGCATGCAATTGAAGAATGGAAAGGTAAAGACAGAGCTTATTTTGATCCTTACTTATGACATTTCTTACAGTCCTGTAAAGCAGAGGCTTTTTCACTTTGACAACAGCCCTTCAGGAAGGGCAAAGGACCCTGCAGCCCATTTGTCCTCTCCTCCACCTTCCAGTAGAAAAAGAACTTGAAAGTAACAGAATTATAGAGGAACATGTATGAATTTCTTATTATTTGCTTCAAGAGAGAAAAATAAGGACTTTTTCACATGACTTTACATTTTCCAATGTTGGTAAACTGAGCTTAGTTATTAGTATTTCACGCTTGTCTTGATCACATGTTGCAAATTGGCAGGAAACCCCAATTCATAGGCCAAACGTTACCTATAAAATTCCCTGTATGAGCAGAAATGGGCTGGGGGTCCTGTGAACTTCTGTTTGTTTTTTAAGCCATGTAGTTGTATATATGTTTTAAAATCTAGTTTGGGGAAAATTTTAGATCAAAAATATGCAAATGGGCATTATTACCAGTATAAGATTAACCAAACAGTCCACAATAAACCAAGCCCATAGTGAAGAGGCTGAAATCACAATTTTTCATTAAAAAGCAGGATCAGTATTCACTGGGAACTGCAGTCAGAGTGAGTCAGCACCGACAGTGGGTCCTGCCTGAGGCTCTGCCGAGATGCAGGGAATGCCAGTTGCCTGTGTGTGCATGCACTTAGCAGGGTGTGCACACGGCACATGCATTGGCCTCACTGAATGCTTGCAGTGTGCTAAGGTTCATGAATACCAAAAGTGTCGAAATCTCTAATAGCTTACTTAGCAATTAGTTTTTCTTACAAATGAAAGTTGAGGAAAACTGAAGTTGGAGCCAGAAAAAGACTTAGGTGTGTGGAGTCATTTCTGGCCAGTCTGGAGGGGCCCATGGCCCGTATGTGGGTGCCGGTTGGAGAACCATAGTAGTGATGGAGAGAAACGTGTTGACATGGGTGCGAGAACGTCCAGTCCTTTAAAATGTTCTCTGAGAGCCACTACACCAGTTCTCTCTCTTTGTAAAACCCACTTGTGGATTCTGAACTGCCCTACGTCTTTTGCTACCGTGTTTCCCCGAAAATAAGACAGGGTCTTATATTTATTTTTCCTCAAGAAGACACCCTAGGGCTTATTTTCAGGGGAGGTGTTATTTTCCCTTCAAAGCCTCAGCTTGCAGCACGCACAGGATGGCCAGGACCTGACAGGGGGAGCCGACTTTGTTGGTGGCGCTGCCCCAGAAAGGTGACCTTTCTGGTCACCTCTGGGACAGTAGCTGTCACGATGAGGCAGATGAGAAGGGCTGCTCGTCTTCTTTACCACTCCATGACGAAATGCATGGGTTGTGCAGATGCGCTGTGTAGCCACGCCCATCACTAGGTCTTATTTTCAGGGTAGGGCTTGTATTGCGCACATGCTTAGAAATCCTGCTAGGGCTTATTTTATGGGTAGGTCTTATTTTCGGGAAAACACTGTATCTTAAAAGATTTAATGGATCAAAAGATTTAATGGATCAAAACATGGATATATTGGTTCAGGTAAACTATATTACTGAATTGACTATATATCACAATTAAAAATAACACATCACAGTGCCCTTGGAGTGGTTCCCATTGATTTGGAAGCAGAGTTTAGAGATGCAGAGAAACCGATGAAGCATTTTAACTTGCATTTCTGTTTGAAGAGCTAATTTACAAAGAAGTAATGGATTGGGAAGAAAGAAACAAGAATGGCGTTGTGAAAGATCAGCCTTCAGGTTAGTGATTGCTTTAACAGTTTGAATCTATATTTTTCTTTCCCTGTTCAATTTTTATAAGTGGCAACAGTGTGTTAAATGCAAGCCTGGCGAGCATTGGGTTTGAAAACCGCTGTGTGAAACGGCGCCCCTGTTTGGCTCATGGTGGTAGTGCCAGTGGTGGGGGCAGCCAGCATTTCACCCACGCGACAGGCACCAAACCACTGTGGTATGAATGCTCTTGTTTCGTCCTCGCAACAGCTGCTGTCAGCTCCATTTACAGATAAGGAAATTGAATTTAAAGCCTTTTCCATGTGCATGACGCTCTTTGTTCTGGTCCCACCCAGTCAAAAAAGAACATTAATGCAAATCTAGGTGAAATATAATTAGGTTTTCTTTTGAGGAAATTTTTCATATCATTCTCCATTTTCTACTTTATCTACCTAGTGGTAGAAGTCTAAGGACTAGGTAATTGTAAGATTATGAAAGACTCTGATGTTAGTGGTGTTAACCTGTGTTGATACCAGGCATTCTACCTGTTTACTAAATGAAAGTCTTCAGTGTTATTTATTTTCTGACTGCCATTCCCGCTGGAAAGCCTGTGTGTATATGCACGTGTGAGGAAGTGCAAATTGCACAGCTTACTTTTTATTCTTGAATTTTATATTCACCATGACATATGTGTCAAACATCTAGAGATTATATAACTTCAGCAGTAATGTAGGTGCTTGTTAACTAAGCACAAATTTAAGACTGCAAACACTAATCTCTGACAGCCTGCATGTTTTATTTTTGTTCATACCAGACTAAAATATGAATAGTAGGAAATAGGATATAGTTTCATTTGCCTTAAAAGATTAAAATGTCAGTTTTCTGTATACATAAAACAAAAATAAAATGTACAAGAGGCCACTAAATTTTTTTCTTTTTGTAATATAGACCCTTTATTTTATTTATTGCAAAAGATTTCTTTGAATGTTGATGCTTTTTCTGTAGATTTAGTGTTTGTTATAATTGTTATAATTCAAGTATCTGATGACACTTGAATCCTATTTAGACTTAAACCTTTTGTGATACTGAGTTTTAGGATAAATTTGGCAATATACTTTTGATGTCTATTTGAAATCCAGCAGGTATTTTTTTAAGTAGTTAATACTATTACACACGTCCACATATGTGTTTAGTCTCTGGGAAGAAAAGAACGTTTCAGGGAAAGACATAAGAATATTTGGGATTCTGGGCCTAATAAAAGACTCAAGAAAAAGTTCCAAATGTACAGGACTAACTTCTTGTTTATACTAATAGTTAGGATTGGGAAACTCGAAAAGGACAAAGCCAAGAAATGGCCTAAAGTCTCATTGCCTGGATTTGCAGCAATGTCATGCCTCAGATTTTATTATATTTGGTTTTCTTAGCACAGATGCAGCAGTAAGTAGCAACGCCACTCCTTCTCAGTCATCATCTATCAATGACATTTCATCCATGTCCACCGAGCAGACACTGGCCTCAGACACAGACAGCAGTCTGGATGCCTCGACAGGACCCCTTGAAGGTTGTCGATGATAAGTTAGAAATAGCAAACTTGCCATCATTGAAGGAACTCTTGCTTCCATGGGCCTGAAATGCTTGGGATTTGATGGAACCAAATAGAAAAACTCCATGTTCTGCATGTAAGAAACACGATGCCTTGCCCTACTCAGATCTAATAGGATTGCCTGCCTAGACTATGAAGTGAAGCAGATTATGTCTGAAGAAAAAAGTACATAGCCACACTTTTAGAGATTCTGTTCAAGATCATTTCAGGTGAGCAGTTACAATAGGTGACTTCTTTTTAAGTTGTGTGGTAATAGTAGTGACAATTTCACATCATTTGTAACTTTGGGGACTTATGTGCATGTGACCACAAATGCTTGCTTGAGCTTGCCCACCTAATACTTAGGAAATCAGTACGTAAATACCAAATAATCTTCCAGGTAGTGCTGCTTCTAGAATTATCTCTTAATCTTCTTAAGTAATTTGGTGTCTGCCGGAAAAAAACAGATTTATGTGTATTAATTGACCATCATCATGTTATCACATCTTACCCTCTTTTATGGTATGATTTATTCTATTATATTTCAGAAGGAATATGAGTAAATATATTTAATAAAAAGTATAGCTTTTCTTAAATTTGTGATGTTGGAGCTGAGAATTGTCATTGTTACAACCAAGACACTTATATGGACACTTTGTTTTCTCTAACCTGTCTAGACTGGGACGATTGTACATTCAGCTTTACTGCGTGATGGAAAGTTTTGCTTTATGTTGCTGAAGACATACATACCTTTGAAATCCTATCTGCCTTATCTCTTTTTTCCTTGGTCTTCTGGACTTATTTTAAATGCTACCTAGAACTTCACCTTGTTTACTACACACACAACACTCCCTCTCAATAATACGATGGCAGATGGATTGCTGAATTCATTGCCTAATGTTAGAGTAGAATTTTACAAAATGCTCACTAGAGATTGTTGCGGCCATTCACTAAGAGCTTCCTCCCTTCGCCAGAGCCCAGCCTGCATTCTGTCCTTACCTTCCCTAAATAAAGGTGGATCACGTGATTCCACAAGGCAGCATTTCCCTTTGCCAACACCACATTCTTACTCAGTTTTCTTTCTTCACTGAAAGAAACCAAGTAAATTCCTCTTTCATCTGTTTTGGGAGGCCCGGTGGGTTCAGAATGCCTGTTTGCTGTTGTTGGTTCTCATTGTGTGGAGGCCTTTCATTTTTTAAGGGAAATCTGTGAATGCTCTGGGAAAACTCTGCAGAGGGATATGAAGGAAATTCTCTGAAGAATAGAGATTAACTGTTGAATACTTTCTGATTTAAAACTGCTCACCTGAAATTGATACTTTCAGACTATGATATGTAAATTGTTCACAATTCATTAAGATTCTGAGTATTTAAGTGTCACAGCAGAGATGGAGTTATGATGATCACATTTGCCTACCTGTGCTCATAATGTTTTTTCCCTTGAGCTTATGTTGTTACCAGTTCATAGCCTGTGTTCAATTATTTTGGAAGCTATTTGATCAACATTCTATAGAGTATGTTCTGAGGAGGAACTTTGATAAGAAACTTTATTATAAATATTGTCTAAAATATGTGGTTCTCTCTGCACCAGTTATATCTTATTGGTTGGTCATATCACTGGAAACTGGAACCCTTGATGAACAAAATTAATATTGAAATAAGAAATAGTTATATATTTGTGTCATTTAGACACTTTCAAGTACAAAATGGTAATAATAATGTGCGTTGAAGCAGAAGCACTTATCATATGGCTTGAGATTATTTTAGCCTTGGAGGCCCGATAGTAAAGAAAGTCATCACTATACATATACAAACATCTTAAAATGGTCTTCTTTCTAATATATAGTCTTTTAAAAGACTTTACTAAATCTATCTTTAAAAGGAAAAACAAAGAAAAAGGAGAGTTTTAAAAACGCATTATCTGCCCTACATGGTGCAAATTCTGATGCCGAGGTTACGTGGGGCCCGCCCCACCAGGAGACGTGTAAGCGGAGCACAGTGCCCCTAGACTGGCTGTCTGTCTGCCCACTCACTCCTCTGTGCGTCCAGCGAGCCTGCCGTCATGGATGGGGCCTGTGACGGTGTGGCGGGGTCTCCTGCCAAGGCTCTCTTCCATCAGATAGAAGCAAGTGCACCTAGGACGGGCCACAGAGTTCCATAGAAATACCTCACCCCAGGGTCAGGGTTCTCCCTCCTGAGCCTAGATTTACCAGGGCCCTGGTGCAGTGCAGATGGTTTCAAACTGATCTCTATGGAGAAATGCTGATGTTGGATAAAGAACTGAAAAATGTGCTCAACTTTTTCATCTTTTCTATTTTATTTTTGTAATTTATATTGTACACAACCCGGGAAGTAACTATTTTGAACATGTATTTTTATAAACCAGGTAATTTATTATTATCCTGGAATTTGGACTAGGTTTGTTTCATTTGTTGGCTTAGTTTTCAGTCAAAAAGGAAATGACTGTCTTCCCTACGTCTGGGTCTTAATTTCAAGTGCAGGTTCCAGAGAGCAGACAGAGTTCTGTCAGGGTAGGAGAGCAGTCTAGAAACACCACTGCGCACATTGAATCAGCTTTGGGCCTGGAGCTGGAAACAGGGCTCTGCTCTGATCTTTGGGATGCATGATTCAGAGCCCAGTGCTAAAAAGAGAAAGCCCTCCGCAGGCCTGCTGCTGATACCCAGAGTTCATGCAGAAACACTGAGCAGGATGCTGGTGTAACCGGATTTAATGGCATATAATCATGAGTCCATCTGGTTGATTTCTAATGTAACTCTCCGGTATTTCATACTGGTAATGAATACAAGTGTGACCTTTCAGATTGCATATTTCAAAAGTAACATTGCCTAATGTTTTATAATAAAATATATTATGTGTGTTTTGATTGGTGAAAATAATACAGATTACATTTAATAAAATATATTATGTGTGTTTTGATTGGTGAAAATAATACAGACTACATTTTAAAAGAGAAATATATAGCATGTCCAATTTTTGTGTGTTTTTAAGTGACAGTTGACTGTATGTTTATACATCGCCATCTCTGATTATAAATTTAATATGAACATGGGTAGCCACTGGATGTCCTGATTTCAGTCAATATTAATAAGCGTTTTTACATTGAAAGGCAAAAAACATTTCTCTGTTAGTTCTCTTATTGAGAGTATTCTGCAAATTCCTGAATCTAAGTTTTCAAAAGCAATGGCAGTAAGTTTGACATCAAAAACATGGAAGTTCAAAATCAAATATTTGGAGTGTTAGTATAATTGTTTTCTGATGAGGTGTGGCCTAGAGAACTCACCAATCAATCTTTAGTTGTATTACTTAAAACTGTTAATGGTGCTTCTGTGCTTGTGGTTTTGTGCGTGGGGGAAGCCACTTTCATCTCAATTTTCTTTTTGAAGTATTTTAGGATGTTTGATAGCTAAAACTACAGATGTAGAAGGGCTCTCAATGGCTCACTGTCTTTTCTTTATTTAAAAGGACTAGAATGTTTCCAGATATATGAGTTCAGTCTTATTTTTAAAGGTTTAGAGAAGGAAGATGTTTCTTTTGGTATCTGGCTGAGTTCCATTTCTCATCTTACCCCCTTCCCTATTTAACCGTAGGCAGCCTAAAATACTTTTTATTTATTGACTGAAATAGTACACATAGGTGGGGTAAGGTTTGGGGGGAGGAGGGAGGGTGTTAATATTTCAAAATGACTCCATAATTAGCTACTTAATGTTGTCCTGATGATTCTGTGGCTACCTGTGTGAATTTAAGCATAAGGTTACCTTTGACAAGACGGCAGTTCTTTGATGTTTTTTGTTTGTAATCAGGAACGTTGGTGACAAAATCAGTAATAGCAGTGGCACAGTGGCAAGTCACAGCTCCTTGCAGCTGAGTGTTGCCACGGTGCGAGAGGCCTGTGTCCGCACAGCCTCTGGGAGCTGGCCTGGGGGTGACGTGCTCCTCGACAGTTTGCGGGCCAAGGCTTCGGGGCCCTGAGGCCCTTGGGCGCAGGAGTGTTGCCGCTTCCCGTTCTTCTCCACGGTGTCAGAGTTGGAAGAGAAATCCAGAATCGCTTCATCTGACCCCACAGCTCTGTCCTGACCCTGCGCCACAGCTTGCTCTTGAGAATCTCACTCTTCCTTCTCTTTAGCTAGAAACATCTTTGAGAAGCCAATGACACCTGTGACTTTCTCCCAAGAAAATACTATGAGCACAACATTTACCAAGCTCTCCGAGGAGCCCCGGCCCAGTGGGCACCGTGTTGCGAGCCCTTTCCAGTTGCAGCTCCTAGATGCTGTGTGTCCTCAGGGGGCAGAGGCACAGGAGGCCTCTGATTGTGCACACAAGTCTTGGGTGTAGACGGGGCTCTTAGCCCTGAGCCCTAGCACTGATCAGTGTTCTTATTTGATGGGAACTTAGTTCCAGTGAACTGGATCGTTCCCATCACTCCTTCCACGTGGAACTCGGGTGCAAAACGGAAAGGTATGGAAACATACCTCTAAATGCATTTCTTAATTTCAAAGTAGTAGTTCTGTGCTGAGCTTTGAAATAAATTCTTTCACTTAAAACCCTATTTTAAATCATTGATTCTCCGGAAATATTTTCTCCCCTCCTCAAAACTCTCTGTGATTTTCTTATGATTTTTGTCAGTGTGCTTTAATTTCATTTCCACGTAGAGTGGGACTGGACAGAGGAGGTCTCGAGTTCATACCCACATTCAGGGCAGGAAGTGACCTGAAGAGTTCTTAAAACTGGGCCCCCGCCTCTGTTGACATGGCTGTCATGAAGGGAGTTCCCTTTCCACTGAAGTTTCTGTAGTTTTGACTGTTAGAAAGTTCTTTCTTAAATGAATCTGGCTTCTACAACTTCCACACACGGGTCTTAGACTTTTCCTTTGGGTGAAATAGAGCAAGCCTGACCCTGTTTAAATAGTAGGCTTTAATGTTAGTTCCAGCGTAAGTTGCAAAGGTGAGCTCCAAGTCTTCCCTCTGTCAGCTTAAACTCAAAGTTCATCTAACCCTCTCTTCTGTGGAAAAGCCCCCAGAGCCTCACTCCCTGGGGCCTGCTTGCCAGCTGCTCCCCTAAAATACGGGCCCAGAACTGGACACAGTGTTCCAGATACCACCTTAGCAATGCACCCTCTAAGGCCCCCATTGATTAACACGCTCGGTGGCTTCAACTTTAATAGCCACGTCACACTCTGAGCCCGTGGCCATCAAAATTCCTGGATTTTGTGATATTGCAGTTAATCCTGGTTCTGTCATCTGTCATAGGATCTGTCTGCCAGCTTGACATCTGTCAGTTCCATGGCATGAACAGGCCTCCTGGAACTGCATCCACGTGGTGAGCACAGAGCCCAGACAGGCCCGTTTCACTGGTGTCTGCCTCGTCAGCAGGACTGTTCTGCCCATGTGGAGGGTTATCTTGACACGAGGTCGGGAAGAAGGCTCTGGATGGACACCTTGCAGAAATCACGAACATGCTTCAGTAGCATTCTCTGCTCCACTTACCGGTCATGTTTCAAGAAAAGAAATGAGTGTGGCACCTTGCACTGGATCTCAGCGCTCCTTCTTGTATTTTCACTTGGGAGGAGCGGGTGGTGAGTGCCAGTCTCTCCCCTTTGATGTCTACGCTTTGGATATCCTGTGGCCACTTAGAAAACATGACTAGTTTTGTGCCAGTGTCTGCAGGTCAGGGAGTGGCCTTGTTTTGTTCCCGCTTGGCTGGAGAGGGCTGTGTGGCTGCAGCTCGTGCCCGGCGGCCCTCCTGTTGCCTGCTGACTGCAAACATGCCTCCATCAGGCAGAGCAGAGCCCGGCTCAAGCTGGGTGTGACTTCAAAGGTTTATCACCTTGAGCATACCTTGCCTGTTTTGCCAGGACCCAGTCAAATCCCATGTGTTCATGCTGTCTGGTTTCTGGTACTCAAGTCATTGAGTACCTTCTTATCCCCCAGGAAACCGGCTTATGGTGTGGGCAGGTTGTCCTGCAGGCTGTGCGCCTCAAGCTCTACGGGAGCTCTGTGGGCAGCTCTGCCGGCTCCCTGCCCCGCTCTCCAGCAGCCCCTGGGATCTGGGAGGCATCTTTAAAGCTTTGATAGATTCAGCTACATCTTTTGGTCGTAATACATTTAGGTGATGTTGGATTCTTTCTGTTAAATCACACCAAAAGGCTTTTCATCTGTGTTTGACCCACTATCAGTGATGTTGACATGGACCGCTGCGTTAGTCCAGTCATCCATCACAGTTACATTATCCTCCTGGTGGCAAGACTTGACCATCGGGCTTCCTTTGGGGATGCCCCACCCACCACATGTCTCATGCTGTTAACCTCAGTTCACCATCCTTGCCATGAGCAAGAATTTCACGAGGGCTATGGAGGACTGATCTCCTTAATTCATCTCTCCTGTTGGCGTCATTCTCTGGCACTCTGCTGCCAGGGAGAGCTCCCTCACGTCAGCCCAGCTGTTTGGTGGCCCTGAGGTGAGCTATGACTGAAGGGCAGCCTCCCTGCCCTGTTCTCCCCTTAGTGACCAGTGTCCAGAGTGGGGTGTTGGTTTAATAGCTGCCTCAAGTGGTATCACAGGAGGGTTTACCTTTCTGGCTTTCTCTTTCTTTGACTGTTTACACTTTTTGAGACTTAAGTTGCCGTCACTGTGGCCGGGGAAGTTCCTCAAAGCTGATTACTATGTCTTGTTGACTGACCCCATTACGTCTTTAACTTTTAATTTTGAAATAACTTCATATAGAAAAGTTGCAAAAGTGGTACAGAGATTCCTGTATACCCTTCCTCTACCAGATTGCCCAGATGTTAACATTTGGCCACATATGCCTTATCCCTTTCTGTCTGCCTGCATACAGCACGCATGCGTACATACGAAGGCACATGCATTGGCACTGACATGTTCATTAATTTCCCCCCACTGACTTTTTTATAAGCAACCAGATGTTTTAATGTCTCTAAATTAATATATACATGAGGTACATGAATGTACTTTTATAGACAAAGACACAGGATTCACAGACATGTACATACATAGTTGTACATCACATGGGGACATTTTAGTAGTAGTTACAGTGAGCAGCATTTATGCAGCTGATGTGTCCACGTTGACTTCAGAGAAACCTGCTAAAGAGTCGATGTGGTTTGTGAGAAGCTTGAGGAGTCACTTATAAACCTGTGGGCATGTCTCTGGGCCACAGGACTTCATGAGCAAAGCTCCAGAGCCACCGGCTTTGCGGGGTGGGATGGAGCCGAGACTGGGGGGACAGAGGGCATGGGGGGTGCTGCGGACATACCTAGGTTCTCTGTCCATTTTAAGAAGTTGTTAAAATTGATAGATAAAAAGATAAAATTGAAATTCATTACTTGAGCCAGAAGAAGGAAATTCAGTCAGGAAAAGGGGAGAAAAAGAATACTGTCATTGCTTCTTGGCCTTTTGGATAAGATCAAGTGCAGTGTCTGTTTTTAACTAAGAATATAGTAAATAGAAAAATATTAAAAGTATAAATATAGTGGTAATTAAAATAAATGTAAATGACGTGTGTGTGTGTGTGTGTGTGTGTGATGATTGATAGTACCATGAAGAGAAATAGAAGAACAAAAAGTCCAGTTGGAGTGTGAGTGCCCTTCTTGGAAGCTGACAGGCCAAGCAGGTCAGAGAGGAGCAGAGATTAGAAGGCCAGAATGCCACAGTTATTTAACTTGGGCTCAGAGAGAAGATCACACCCAACCGCAAATTCCTATTGCTCCCGCGTAGAACTTAACACGACTATGTATCAGTCCACAGAGGAAGTCTCAGTAAATTCCAAAGTCAACATCATAGGACTGTTTTTCTATGATGTGATAAAATTCAAAATAAATTTTAAAAGATCTCATACATCTGGAGACTGAGCAATCTAGGTGAGAGAGGAAATCATAAGGAAAATTTTGAAATTCCTGAAAGTGCATGGCCTCAAAAAACACTACATGCCAAGTTTGATAGGGCCCAGCTAAGGTTTAAATACATTTATCAAAAACAAGACATTTTTTAAAATGAGTTCAGCATTCAACTCAGGAGATTGACAGAAGAACAACAGAGCAAGCCCCTCCCCTAAAAGAAACCCAGAAGGAGGAACAGTGAAGAGCAGGGACCGAGAAACTAGAAAACAAAAATGAGAGAAATTAGCAAAACCCAAAAGATTTTAATAAGATAAGGCAAATCTCTGGCCATACTGATCACACAAAAAGGTCATGCAAGTAACATGCAAAATGGAAAAGAGAAATAACTATGGGCATAAAAGAAAATTTTCACAGCGTTCTAACAAATGCGATAATCTACATGAAACAGGTAGATTTCTTTAGAAATACAAAGTACCAAAATTGGCTCAAGAAGAATAGCTAAGCACATGATTTTCATGTATTTAATCTCAACAGTTTATGAGATCAGTTTTATTAGTTCTGTCTTAAAGGTGGGGAAACAGAGGCAGGAAGAGAAGCTGAGTTCCCACGGCCACTCTGTGCAGAGCTGGGATCTGAGACGTCCAGTGACGTCATACTCTGGGTGGCCTCCAGAAGGTTTGGAGGGACCAGTACCCAACAGAGGTGAAGCGTAATTGAAGGCCACACGTCCCCCACATCCTCTCCAGGACAAATCATTCTGACAGGTCACTAAACTTTCAAAAACTAGATAAACCCTATCTTACGAAAGATTTTCAAAGCTGCCCAACCTCAGTTTATAAGGCCAGTATAGTCTTGACTCCAAAATCGGATAAAGACAGAGCAGGAAGATTTGTATGCCCAGAATGCAAGGGTGAGTCAGCTGTTCCAATAGGTAACCTATTTTTGTTTTTTAAAAAAAATTTCAGAAAACTCTGAATAGAAAAGAGCTGCCTTTGGGGAGCGGCAGGCCTGTCAGGGAGGCAGGAGGAGGCTGCACAGCTCGGCTTGGCGAGGGTGAGCCTCCTCCCACGGAGACCAGGGAGGGAAGGCTGCTCTCCATCAACTCCTTATCTCACACGTCCTGTGGTCTTACAGGTCGTCCTGGGAAAGGGCAAAAATTAGAAGTGAGGAGCGAGGCGGTCATGATTCTCTGCACATGAGTGTGCACGCATGCATGCATGTGTGTATGCTGGTGAGGCATAAGATAAGACGAAGGATTTGACCAGGGCACTGACAGAAAGGGAAGTTTCTTCAGTCTGCCCCATCCCCCAGGTCTAGGAATAGCCAGCAGCCCAGCTGGAGGCAGAGACAGTTCCTAGCACACCCTGCCTTCTCTACACAAGTCAAACCACTTCCCCGACCCCTCTGCTGGACCACTCTGCCTCCCCAAATCCCCTTATGCAGTCACCCACTGAGCACCTCCATTGTTCCAAGTCCTGGACTGAATGTGGAGCCGTAAATAAGACACATAGCCCTGTCCAGGCACGGTGGCTCCCACCTACAATCCCAGTGCTCTGGGAGGCCGAGGCTGGAGGATCACTTGAGCTCAGGAGTTTGAGACCAGCCTGAGCAAGAGCGAGACCCCGTCTCTACTAAAAATTAGAAATAATTGGCTGAGAACTAAAACTAGAAAAAATTAGCCAGGTGTGGTGGTGCTCACCTGTAGTCCCAGCTACTTGGGAAGCTGAGGCAGGAGGATCACTAGAGCCCAGGAGTTTGAGGTTGCTGTGAGCTAGGCTGACGACACGGCACTCTAGCCCGGGCAACAGAGTGAGACTCTGTCTCAGAAAACAAAAAGACACATAGCCCCTTCCTCTGGGGACTTTAACACTCCATGGTGCACATAGTTAATCCAGCATTAGTGGGTGTAATCAAGTAACACGCAGATCTACCCGCAGCCTCAGCAGGATCCTAATCCTGTAGGGTTGGTGGCTTTACAAGAAAAGGAAGCAGGAAGGATGGATGGATGTCTCCAGGTGCACGCACTGAGGAAGGACAGTGGGAGGACGCAGTGAGAAGGCAGCCACAGGCCAACGAGGAAGAGACCCTCACCAGAGCCCAGCCTCGCTGACCGCTGGTCTCAGACTTCAGCCTCCAGAACTGAGAAAATAAGTCTCTGCTGTTTGAGCCACCCAGTCTACGGTATTTTGTTATGGCAGCCTGAGCAGACTCAGACATCTCCTTTATACATCAAGTAACTCAATGACATCATTAGATTTTACCCTCAATTTTCCAGTATGCATCTTTAAAAACTAAAGTTAATACCAAGCCCATATGCAAGTTTCCTAAATTACAAAACTCTTTTGAAAGAAAAACAGTTATGCTGAATCCCAGTGCTGCCTTACATTATTTATGTTACAAACCTATTTTGATGTATTTGAACACAAACTCAAAATGTAACTGGGATGTTGAATAATGGGGCTGTGCAACGTCATAGTATGCAACTTTATTTTTGCCGGCCGTCCCCCAACAGTCAGTGGGGAGCGACTGGTTAGAAATTCAGATGGAGCCCATGGCTTTTCCAGCCCGTCAAAGGAAACAGAAAACTCAGTCAGTGACCAGTCTGAGTCAAACATCAGTCTCGGTTCAGTAATTCCAATGCCCAGTGCCATGTCCTATTCCGGCTTGCTAAATTCATGGAGCTCACTCTCCCACCTTCCCTGTGTGGGGTGCTCAGCCGCCAGGAGGACGGGGAGAGGGCGTGGGGTGCTCCTCCCCTCCCCCGTGCCTTGCTCCATCCCTCCTGGCCTTTTCACGGGCTTGACCTTTCATCCCACCGGGGTCCAAGTGGGGAACAGGAGCTAAGAAGGGAGGGGCAGGAGAGTTCTGGACTTGACCTGCGGCCACGAGATGGAGTCGGCGCTCCTACCTTCGAGGAGCTGTTTCCCGGGACCCCACTCCTGGCACCAAGCGGGGCCACCAGGCAGGGTCCAGTCAGGGCAGCAGGACCCACACTAGGTATTTCAACAAAGAACTGGATGTCAGGACTTGGTTAAACAGGCTGGAAGACTTCCAGAGCAGAAGAGAAAACTGAGGTAACAAAGAAATCAGTGTAAGAGGCAGCTACTGCGGTCTAGGGGTTAAGGAGTAAAGGGGAGAATAGTCTGGGCTTATCAGCACCTAGAAGTTCCTAAAACAACCCCATGGGGTGGGAGCCTGACCTGAGAGGAGGGGCCTGGCCAGGCTGCTGGTGGCCCCTGCAGGAGGGGCCAAGAGGCTGAGCCTGGAGCCAAGCCGCTGCCAGCAGGAAGGGCCTGGCTGGAGTGCACTCTCAGCACAGGCTGGCGGAGCAGCCGGTGCCTTCTTGTCTCCTCAAGCCTCCCACCGCCAGGTCCGGTCCACCAGGAGCCGGCTGGCAGCGGGGACCTGCAGTGGCTCAGCCCCAGCCTAGCAGAGAGGTATGGCGCTGAGGGACAACAGCTTAGTGGCTGTCGTGATCCCTCACTCTGCCCCATCCTGCCTCGTCCTCTTCAGGCTCAAGCAGGGAGAGGGAGAGGTGGGCAGGGAGAGTCAGCCGCTGCGAGGCTCTGTCGTGACCTGGCCCTCGTTACATGTGGCTTGTTCTCCAGTAGGACTCAGGCAGGGTGCTGCGGGGAGGGTGAGGTGCTGTCCGGGCAGTTCTGGAAACCCAAGCAAACACTCTTCTTCCCACCACTGCTGCTTCCCTCTCCAGCCCAGGGCTGGCCACGTGACCAGTGGGCCAGCGCAAAATGCAAAGGTGGGATCCCTTGTTTGGAAAGCAGGGAAACGGTGTTAAAGCACTATTTTCCTTTCTCCCAGCATCTCTCTCTCTCTCTCTCTGTCGACTTGTGCTGATGTGTTTTGCATGCCATTTAATGTCATTCTGAGTAAAGAATATTAAAATGTGAAGTGATCAACATGAACTTCACCATTCATCTTTATATTGTTCAACGCCAGTTTTATTTTTATTTATTTATTTATTTGTTTTGAGACAGAGTCTCACTTTGTTGCCCAGGCCAGAGTGAGTGCCGTGGCGTCAGCCTCACTCACTGCAACATCAATCTCCTGGGCTCAAGCGATCCTCCTGCCTCAGCCTCCCAAGTAGCTGGGACTACAGGCATGCGCCACCATGCCCGGCTAATATTTTCTATATATTTTTAGTTGGTCAATTAATTTCTTTCTGGGACTACAGGCATGCGCCACCATGCCCAGCTAATTTTTTCTATATATTTTTAATTGGCCAATTAATTTATTTCTATTTTTAGTAGCGATGGGGTCTCTTGCTCAGGCTGGTTTCGAACTCCTGACCTTGAGCAATCCGCCCACCTCGGCCTCCCAGAGTGCTAGGATTACAGGCATAAGCCACCACGCCCGGCCTCAACGCCAGTTTTAAATGCAAACATAAGAGCATTTAACTCCTGTATAGAATCACTGAAATGACACAATTTGCGTTTTGTAGCTTATTGGTGCGTATGTATCTCATTCTTACCAGAGCAGTGGAGACGTGGCCAAAACCAACTCGACCTGCTGTGCGCTGCACCGTGGACCAGTCAGTGACAGTGGTCCAATGAGACTGTTATACCGTGTTTTTACTGTGCCTTTTCTATGTTTAGATACATCTAAATATACAAATACTTCCCGCCGTGTTACAGCTGCCTGCAGCGTTCGGGACAGTAACGCGCTGTGCAGCCTGGGCACACAATCGGCCGAGCCATCTAGGTGTGTGTAAGGACACCCTAGGACGTTCCCACGATGACGAAATCACCTGATGACGCACTTCTCAGAACATATCCTGGTCACTGAGCGACACGTAACTGTATTTTTATTTCACTTCTTGATATGCACACGTCCCACCAACACGCCCATCTCCCGCTTACTGGCGGGTAAGGGAATGACAGGAAAGGGCTCCGGCAGCCCCGCCGTCCCTTCCTTCCCTGCCTTCTCTGTTCACTGCAGCGCTTAACTAACCCAGGGAGTAAACTGAGTAAGAGAAGCGATGATCGGGCTCTTGGTCATCTGTGATTTTTGGAATGCCATTACCTCTGTGTTTGAAGCAAATACAGCCTCCAGGGCTGTCGGTGCCCGCTGACTCGGTCGTCGGCGTGGCACACGTACCCGGCACGCAGCTTCAGTCCGAACTGCCCTGCACCGCCCTGCCAGTATGCCATGCTCGCGGGCGTCGCGAGCCCTAAGTTCAAATGGGGCGGCAAGGAATCGTGGTGGACATGCCGAGTGAACGCACCTCCTCACAAGCATATCTGTGGTCCTGTGGGACTTCACTTGGAAAACACAAGTTCAAGGATCAACAGAATTTCAAGAGGGCAATGGCAGAGCCGCAAGCCACATCCGGAGCCCTGTGCACCTGCCCAGGGTGCAGCCCTGCAGCCAGTGGGGCCTCAGCCTGGGAGCACTGCCGTGGCCCTCGTCCCCACCAGCGCTGCTGCGCACGTGGCCCGCGTGGGGTCCGCCAGAAACACGTGTGAACTCCACAGTGCCTACACAGATGCCCACTGCGGCCACTCGACCTTACTTGGGTAGTGCGTACCCAAAACATCCCAGCAGGGACACGTGTGCCCGAGGGGCCAGCCCGCTCCACGCTCACCGTCTGGATCACGCAGCAGGCGCCTGATTCACGTGTGCTCAGCAGGCAACCAGTTGGGCACCCCCGGTCATTTTCCATGAGAATGTGGGTGACCTTGCTCCCTCATGGCCAGGGCAAATTTCAGTTGTCTCTGGGCTCCCTGGGAGGAGGGACAAGTCCAGCCATGGTGTCCGTGAAGGAAATGGTCTCAGCAGTGGATCCCAAACTTGGCTGGGCTCACAGCCACTCCAGCCACCTGCTAAGAGATGGGATTCCCTGGCCCCACCCAACCCCTGGGAGTCAGAAGTCTCAGCAGAGGCTCAGGCACCCATGTTGTGACCAAGTTCTCAGGGAAGGCCAGGGCAGCTCCATGTCCACTCTGCCAGCCAGGCCATTGGCTCTAGGGAGTGGAGCAGCCCCAGCCCGGCCTCCCTGTCTCCGCCACCCCACACAGGGCAGCCGTTGGGAAGCATGGAGGTTTGGGCATGAGCAGGCCATGGGCCCCTGCTCTGCTGGGCCACCTGCACAAGTCGCCAAGTTTTTCTGAGCCTCCCTTGTGGAACGGTGTATCGGTTTCTTGTTGCCACTGTGGCAAATTACTACAGACTTGGTGGCTCAAAACAGCACAGTTGTATTATTCCAAAGTTCTGTAGGTCAGAAGTCCAACATGGGTCTCACTGGGCTTAAAGCTCAACGCAAGATGTTAGCAGGGCCAGCTCCTTTGAAGGCTCAGGGGGGATCCTTTCTCTGCATTCCCAGCGCCTCTGCTCACAGGCCCACCCTCCATCTCTAGGACCAGAGGCACAGCACCTCTCAGACCCCGCTTCCATCACCACCCCTCTCTCCCACTTTCCTCTTCTGCCTCCGCCTCCACCTCTAATGGCCCAGGTGACTACACTGAGCTCACCCCTCCCTCTCTCAAGAACTTAACCTGATCACACCCGCAAGTCCCTTTTGCCATGCAAGGGAACATATTCCCAGGCTCTGGGGATTAGGACTCGGGGCACCATTCTGTCTACCACAGTAGGGCGGGTAACCCTATATCCCTTAAGTCAGCATTTCTTTCTTTTCTTTTTTTTTTTTTTTTTTTTGAGACAGAGTCTCACTCTGTTGCCCGGGCTAGAGTGCTGTGGCGTCAGCCTAGCTCACAGCAACCCCAAACTCCTGGGATCAAATGATCCTCCTGCCTCAGCCTCCCGAGTAGCTGGGACTACAGGCATGCACCACCATGCCCGGCTAATTTTTTCTATATATTTTTAGCTGTCCAAGTGATTTCTTTCTATTTTTAGTAGAGACGGGGTCTCGCTCTTACTCAGGCTGGTTTTGAACTCCTGACCTTGAGCGATCCTCCCACCTCGGCCTCCCAGAGTGCTAGGATTACAGGCGTGAGCCACCGCGCCCGGCCATGTCAGCATTTCTTAAAGTTTGTCATGTCTTTGGCCTGCAGAAGCGTCACCTGGGCCACGTGTTACAAATACAGAGTTCAGGGCCACCCAGAAGCCAAGCCTGAGTACTGGGATCTGCCTTTTCCTGAATGTTCAAGGTGACTCCCACACACATTGACATCTGCCAGCCGTGGAGAAATGGAGCCTCAGTGCGGCAGAGCCCAGGGGCACCCAGCAGGGCAGAGGAGGTTTACACTCACGCCCACTGGAACCCAGTGGGAGGATAGTGGGGTAGAAGACCCTGAGGAGAAGCCTCCGCTGCCCGCAGACTCAGTGCTGTAGGACACTTCCTGCCGGGACCCACCACCCTCCATCTGGACGTCTCATGCCAGAAACCGAGCAGACAGCGTGGACAGGACAGCACAGGGAGCCACTCTGCCAGCAGGGTGCTCAGCCCTGCCTCCTCGTGGTGAGGGGTGCTGGCCGATGGGCCTCAGGGACTCTGCACTTCCGTGTCCCGTTACAAACGTAAGATGGGCGATGCGTAGCCCTGGCCCAGTGAGGGCCTGGCAACCAGGTGCCCAGGACTCCAGCCCTGTGGGTCACCCTGACACAGCACTTAGATCGGCATAAGGGCTGCCTGCAGGTGCGGGACCCCAGGAGGGTAGTGCAGGGGGACCTGCCCTCATGGACTTACTATGGACCTACAGGAATCTGAGTGTCCCAAGGGGTGATCATGATTGTAGCAGGCAAGTTTTGCCCCGTGCTGAAATTTCACCCACCTGCAGTGGGTGGTGGCTCTGTGCCTGGTGGTGGCCTGCTTTAAGATTATGCTTTTCTGCCCAGGAATGTTCCTTGAATTGTGGACGTGTGCTCAGCCTTCATACAGGAGCAGCCTGAAAGCAGGGCTGTGGGAGTGAGTTCTGTGCCCAGCAGAAGCATTCTGAGGCACTTCCTCCTGTTCAGCTCCCCAAAGCGTCTCCAGCAGGCAGGGCCTTTGTTGGCCATGATGGTGACCATCCTAATAATGCACCCTTTATGAGCTGTCCCTCCTTCCCTGTTTCCATCTCCCTGCTCCTTCCCCAGCGCCCTGGGATCCCTTCTCACATAAGCAACCTGCACCTGCATCTCAGGCTCTTCTTCTGAGGCGTCCCATCTCTGTACCTTCCTTCATCCCCAGGCGGCTCTGTTTGGAACCTTGCGATGGCTGCTAGGGATCCAGATTGGGACCAGACCCACACCCACCCAACACACACATGCACACAACACCACACACATGCACACCACACACATGCACATAACACCACACACGTGCACACAGAACTACACACATGCACATAGAACCACACAGTGCACCACACACTACACACATTACACACATATGTGTTGCACATATATATACCATGCACATGCATAGAACACCACCACACACACACACACACACTGGACACACCACACACGTGCACAGGCACACACACTTGCTTTCTCTCTTGCTCCTCCCCAATCTCTGCCCAGACTCAGTGGGCAGGCAGGGCCTTGTCCTACAAAGGATAATTAAATGTGATCTCCACCAGCAGCTGGCTCTGCGATGACTTTCTCCTGGACGTTTGCCCTTGTAATGTTAACAACGCTGGAGAGTTTCCACCAGCCCCAAGAATAGAAGAGTTGTGGGCTATGCCAAGAAAGCACATTGGTCAGTTCTGTCCTTGCCATTCTCTGATTTTGCTGGTGGTTCTGCTCAGCACCCTCACGCTGCCAGCCTCTTTCCTGAGTCACCTGCGGTGGCTGCGCCAAGAGCAGGGTGCAGATGTGCTGCCGAGGGTTCGTAGGCTCCGGTCCTGCCTGTGCCTGCCACCACCAGAACCTGAAGCTGTCCTTCCCTCCCCCCAGGCCCCACACCACACTCTGAACCCGCAAGTCCAGCCACCTGCAGATGGCCCAAATCCCCCTAGCCCCTAGTTTCAGCAGATCCTGCCTGCTGTGCAGGGGTGCCTGCCCTCCCTGGGAAAGGTGCCCCACTGCCCCTGCTGGACCTCAGCACTGTGTCCCTTCCCACACGTTCTCCTCATCCTCCCATCACCCAGCCCTGTGGCTCCCTCGGGCCTGCCCCATCTCCTGCCTGTGCTAGGTCTGTCCTCAGCTCTCCCTGCCACCTCCTGCTGCGCTCCTGCCACTGCCTCTCCCCCAGTGGCTGCCAGTGGACAGTGGCCCTGGCCCCACCAACCCAGTGCTGGGCAGGGGGCAAACTCAGAGCTCCCAGAGCCACACATGTGTGTAAGGTGCCATCTGGGCCGGGCCAACCAAGGCAGGGGCCAGAGGTGCTGAGAGGCCAGGACCCCTGCAGCTGGGGACAGCACCCCACTCCTGCTGGGGCACTGCTGGCCACGCTTGCCCCTGAGGCCAGACCCAGAGGGCAGAATCTAGCTCCTCTGCCCCAGAGCCCCACTGGACCTGTTCCCTTCCACCCTGGCTCCTCGCACTCTCCAGCCTCCTTCGTTTTCTGCAAAAAGTCCGTGCTGGCCACAGGCCTTGCCCTGCGACCCCTCTGCCCAGTGCCCTCCCACTGGCCTCGGGGCTGCCTCCCTGCTGCTCGAGTGGAGGAGGCTTTGCCTAAGCCCTTCCTCCCCACACTCAGTGCCCTCTGCCAGGGTATTCCTCTGCCGGTGCAGCTGGTTCTCAGCCTCCCCTCTCTAAACTGTGCGCTCTGAGGGGCAGGGACTCATGTCCTGCTCACTGCTGTATCCCCAGCGCCCGCCACGGCGCCCGGCGCACACAGGCTTCAGTAGATGTCCACAAGGTGGATGTCTTGGGTGGCGGTGGGGCCTCGGGACACTCAGTCTCTGTCCCAGTGCCCTGCAGTGAAGAAGGAAGGTGGGGAGTGTGGGGTCACCATGTCCCAGGGTTAGGCTGTAGTGCCTGCCACCAGCATCCCCCAAAACTGGGACAGCTCCAAGCAGAGCTCCACACCTGCCCCCAGGTTCCAAGTCACACCCACAGCAGCGGAGAGTGCAGCATATGCCACATCCTCAGCTCACGCCTAACAGGGAGAGGACAAGGGAGGCCTCAGGGGACACAGCTGTCTCCCCTGTCCCTGGGCAAATCCCTGCTTCACTCACCCATGTGTGACCTCGAGCTGTGGCCATGGACAAGTCTATGTTTCAGCTGCTCTGCCAAGCACTGTCCTGCCCCAAGCCTGCTGAATGTGTGTGACTCTACTGTGTCGAGACCCATGGGGCATAAAACCGACCTGCCCTTGCCCTCTTCCGAGAGAGAGCACCTTTGGTCCATGCCAGAGACCATCTCTTCCTGGCTTTCAAACTGATAACACCAACAAAGCTCTCCTTTCTGCTCTTCAGCCAGCCTGGTGGTCTTTCAGATGATACTACTCCACCCGCATTGATCTCTGTACGCTCCAGGCAGCTGCCTGCTCCCTCCAGGCCTCAGTTTCTCCAACAGTGTGAGAAATGGGCTGGATTCTGTTGTTTTCACCTACCCATTCTTTTGGAAACAACCCTCAGGGCATGCTTGGAGCAGCACCCTGTTCCATCTTCAGGCTGACACAGAGCCAGTGCCCCAACTGCAGGGCGGCAACACCCAGGCCTGAAGCTGGGCTCCCCTGAGCCTGCACATGCCAGCCCTGGGCTCTCCTCGCAACGATCAGGTAGATGCGCCCTTTCTGAGGGTGTCAACCCAGAGCGGCTGCGGGCCATGCTGCCACAGAAGGACTGGGAGATGGGGAGGTGGGCCCACTAGCACCTGGATCTAGCTACTCCTGAAAGCAGCATACCTTGGCTTTTCCTGCTTCATGAGCCAATACATTCTTTTTGCTTATGCAAGTTAGTTGGGTTTCCTGCCACGTCTCATCAGGTAGGTCCTGACTGAAGTAGAGGACAGATGTCCCGACATCTCCATAGGGACAAACCAGGAAATTTGTACTGCCTAGGTGGAACTAGTTCACGAGGGTCACTGCATCCTGACAGGCCCTCTCTCCCTTTCTAAAGGTGAACGGCACAGCGCTATCCTCCCAGCACCCGCGTGTCTTCGGAGTGCTGGTCCAACCTCCCCAAGGGCCAGTTTCCTGGGTGACCCTCCCTCCCTCCCTCGTCAGGGGCCGCGCTGGGGTGGCGTGTGTGTGCAGTCTCCCTAGAGGCCCACCCTGTGCCATGGGACTCAGGGACACAGACAACCCGAAGTTCCGGCCATGGTAGAAGGAGGAAAGCCCCAAGGAGCGCCCAGGGTCCAGCCTTGAGGAAAGAGAGTGAACTGGGACTCAGGGCGCCAGAGGCTCGCCAGGTAAGAGGTGGCAGAGGCAAGTGGGTGCAGAGTGGGTGCGGAGTGGGTGCAGAGCGTGCTGGAACCACGCTCAGGAGGGCAGCATCTGATGCTCGTGGTGGGGCACAGCTGGCCTATGGGACTGGCCACAGGGGTGGGAGGCGAGGCGCAGCGGAGGGTCCTGGACGCAGGGCTGGACGCTTGGCCTTGACCCTGAGGCCTGGGAAGCGGCAGGCAGACGAGCAGGCAGGCTGCGTGGCGGGGGCTCCCGCAGCTCAGCCCGCGCCCTCCCGCTCCGCGCTGCCCCGAGTGGCCACGAGGGGCGCCAGGCCGCCTGCTCCGGGGCGGGCCGCCAGGCGCGCGGGCAGGCTGCGCTGGGGAGACGGCTGGCGGCGGCGGGAAGCGGCCCGGGTCCACGGCGCCGAGGCTCGCAGCGGGCGCGGTCCATGGGCCGGGCTCAGGGATCGGGCGCGCCGGGAGCCGGTGAGTGGTGGCGAGGCCAGGTGGGGACATCAGGCTGCGGGCAGGGGCGCGGGGCTCGCGGGCGCTGGGGAGAGGCTGCGGACGGCGCGGGGCGCGGGGCTCGCGGGCGCTGGGGAGAGGCTGCGGACGGCGCGGGGCGCGGGGCTCGCGGGCGCTGGGGAGGGGCGGCGCGGGGCGCGGGGCGCGGGTGAGGCCGGGAGCGCAGGTGTGGGCAGCGCGCCGGGCGGGGAAGGCGGGCGTCCGGCCCCTGGTGGGGACGCGCGGGCCTAACCTGGGGCACAGGTGCGCGCGCGGGTGGCAGTGTGCGTGGCCGGCTGGCCAGCTGGGCCCCGAGCCGCGGCCCGCGCGGCGGAGCTACGCGGTGCGTGAATGTGCCCGGAGGGCGCGCAGCGTGCGCCAGGTCAGCGGGGCGGGGGCCGCACAGTGGTGGGGACTGGAGGCGCCTGGGGTGCCGGGGAGGGGACCGACGGAGGGCACACTCCGCAGCCTTTCGGGAACCCGGCTCTGCTGCGTGTCCCCAGCCCCTCCACTCGGCGTGAGAGGCAAGCTTCTTTCAGCCACTCGAGTGGTAAGAAAAGCCCGCCTGGACCCAGAGCCTCTATCCGCAGTAGACCTCAGTTTCCCCGTCTGTGAAACGGGGACAGCAAGGCCGAGAGGCGGGGTGCTTGAGAAGAAGAGAAAGGGCCTTGTCCATGGGGGAAGAGGGTGTAGTCATTGAGGCTGGGATCGGATTTGAGGAAGGGACCGGCGCTACCATCAGAGGGCCTGCGGGAACAGCGGGTCTGCGGGGCTCTGCTGTGGCCTCACGCAGGGGCAGCGGGCGGGCTCGAGGGGCCTCCTGTGCGCTCCTCCCTGTGACTGGCCGGGAGGCGGCCCGGACCCGCCCCAAGCTCAGCGTGGGCCGTCGGCGCGGGGCAGACAGACCTGGCAGGTTGGGGTGACGGATGTTCTGCGGAGCCTTGGGACCTCCCGGGCGGGCGCAGCCACTGAGGCGCAGAGAGTAGCGCGACTTGTCCGATGCACCCGCAAAGCCGAGCTCCCGACTCTGTTGGGACCGGCGCCGAAAGCTGCCTCAGCCCTGCGAGCTGAGCACCTGCTGTGCGCGGCCCGCGCCGTCCGGCGAGCGCCCAGAAGTCAGCGTGGGGCCGGGAGGCTGAACAGGTCAGGAAGGGGAAACGGAGGCCCCGCCAGGGCAAATGCCAGAAGGAAACAAGTGGGGCAGCCGGGCGGGCAGAGCCTCCCTCGTCGGGAAGGCGTCCCTGAGGGCGAGCTCTGCGGGGCGAAGGGAAGGCCGATCCCACTGAAGAGCTCCGAGGGAACAGCACGTGCGCGGACCCTGAGGCAGGCAGGGCGGGAGAGGGGAGCAGCGTGGGGTCTGGTTGCGGTGGGCGGCCCAGAGGGTCCTGGGGTGCGGGACGAGGACATGGAGAGAGATTTGCGGAGGAGCCGACTGGCTGCCAGATGTGGGGTCCACCGCCTGAGGCCGCGGCTCCAGGCCGGCCTCGGTGCTGGCAGGACCAGACACGGAAGACGGTCTCCTTCGGGGTGTCGAGCTGTGGGGGAGCCTGGCTGGGGTCCCAGCGCGGCTCCGGGCTCGCGGGGGAGGGGCGCCGCCTGGAGTTGGTGGAGATGAAATCAGGTGCTGGCTGTTCGGGTTCCGCTCTCTGTCCGGCCCTCTCGAACCTGGTGTCTGCCTCCAGGGTCAGTGCCCCCTAAGTGTTTGAGCGCAGGTGCGCTCACTTGGGCCTGGGCCTGGGTCCAGCCGTGTTTCCAAGAAGCCTTCGGTCCTTTAAGTGCGAGGTGGAGGTGGGGGGAGAGCCAGTATCTGGTGTTGGATGTGCTCACTGCCTCTAGGTTTTGTCAGCGAACCGAGCCAAAGCATCTTTTTGTTTTAAACTAAAAATTAATATTTTCATTCCCTTTCTCCCACAGTGAGAAACTTGTCCACCAAAGCATCAATATATTGAATAATTTGCTTAATCCTAGATTGCACCCCAAAGTAGTTTCCGAATTGCTACATCCAAACCACCATCAATCAAAACCTACGAGGTCAACTTCAGGATTTCTCTGGGGGTGCAAAGTACTATGTGATTGTGTTATCAATTTGATACACTGTTACCTTCATGTGTTTTTGTTTGCATTCAATTTTTTTCTTTAAACTTTATGGTATAATTTTGTCATTTAAATATGTAAAACATTTATATGGTTCAAAGGTCAAAACTATAAAAAAAAGTTATACTGAGAAGTCTCAATCCATGCCCATGGCTTCCTATCCATTCCTACACCATAGCTGGCCGTTTAATATAGTTTCTGGTTTATCCTTCCTGAGTTTCTTTTCTCAAAATAAGCCATTTATGCATTCTCACAAAAATTGGCATAAACCTCTCCTTGTTTTTTTCAATTAAAAGTATATCCTGAGGCCGGGCACGGTGGCTCATGCCTGTAATCCTAGCACTCTGGGAGGCTGAGGTGGGAAGATCGATCAAGCTCAGGAGTTCAAAACCAGCCTGAGCAAGAGCGAGACCCTGTCTCTACTAAAAATAGAAAGAAATCACTTGGACAGCTAAAAATACATAGAAAAAATTAGCTGGGCATGGTAGTGGGTGCCTGTAGTCCCAGCTACTCGGGAGGCTGAAGCAGGAGGATTGTTTGAGTCCAGGAGTTTGAGTTTGCTGTGAGCTAGGCTGACGCCATGGCACTCTAGCCCGGGCAACAGAGTGAGACTCTGTCTCGAAAAAAAAAAAAAAAAACAAACATATATATGTATATATATATATATATATCCTGAAAATCACTTCTTAACCTGTTGTTCCCTGTTCCTCATTCATTTTTATAGCATCATGTGGCTGTACTATAGTTAATTTGTATCCCGTGGATGGATATTTGGACTTTTCCCAGCCTTTGTTATTAAAAATAACAGATAACCTTGAGCCTGTGCAGTTCATATTTGTGGAGGTAAATGTTTAGAATAACTTCCTGGAAGTGGGGTAGATGTGGGTTTATTTTCTTAGATACCCCCAGGTCCTTGTCAAGGGGCTGCACCCTCTTGCATTCCCACCACCAACTGTCTGTTTCCCACACATCCTCGCTGGTCTGAGAGCTGAGAAAGAGTATTTCAGTGTATTTTAAATTTACATTTCTATTATTAGGAATGAAACTGGACATCTTTTCATCTAGATTTTGAATCATAGTTAGACTTTTCCCACCACCCCAATTCTAAAGCAGTCATCCATGTTTTCTAATACTTGTTTTGGGGTATTTTTGTTTTTGTTTTTGTTTTTTTTGAGATGGAGTCTCACTCTGTTACCTCAGCTAGAGTGCTGTGGTGTTAGCCTAGCTCACAGCAACCTCAAACTCCTGGGCTCAAGGGATCCTCCTGCCTCCACCTCACGAGTAGCTGGGACTACAGGCATGCGCCACCATGCCCGGCTAATTTTTTCTATATATTTTTAGTTGTCCAGCTAATTTCGTTCTATTTTTAGTAGACACGGGGTCTTACTCTTGCTCAGGCTGGTTTTGAACTCCTGACCTTGAGCGATCCACCCGTCTTGGCCTCTTAGAGTGCTAGGATTAAAGGCGTGAGCCACCGCGCCTGGCCCTTAATATTGTTTTAAAACAGCCTAAACTATGCTTTGGACATAACTGGACTTCATGAAGGAAATGAGCAGAAATATATATTACAAAAATCATTTTGCTTTCAAATACAATTTCCCCCGTACCCTCAAAAAAAAAAAAAATGATTCATAATAAACCTTAGCAGGATTCCTTGGATTGAGCCAAAATTATTAATGCAATTGGGACAAAGCCAGGCACTGCCAGAATTCTAAAGGGGGCTGTAGAAACCCACATGTACATTTCTCAAACAGGGAGTAGACTTGCTTTTGATGCAGGGTGCATGCCTGGAGGGAAAATTTAACTTGAAAATAGGGGTGGAGGGATTTAACGTATTACTTTTATATGAAATGAACACTGCATCTGCATGGACATTTAACTCCCCACTTCACTTTCGTGCACTGCTCTCTGCTAGTTGTTTTCCTCTCTCCCCAAATGCCCTTTTTCACCTACATCTATCTATCTACTTTTCTTTCTGCATTTAATTCAATGACTCATCTTTACTCTAATGTTGATGTCCTTCAAGGTTTCACCCTTGGCTGTCTCCTTACCCCATAATCCCTGTGGGTGATTTCATGTATTTCAACAATTTGAAATCTATTTCTGGCCCAACCAATGGGCATTTCCAGCTATTGCTCCCTATGAATATCTTCCAGGCAACCAAACCTCATCCAAGTCCATCTTCTTTTTCTATGTTTCCCTTCACAGTGAATGGATTCACTGTTCACCCAATCACAAAACTTAGTTGTCACAGCAGACTCCATTCACTTAACTCTTCCATATATAATAAGTTCAGAATTCCAGTTAATTCTATTTTCAAAATTTCTTTCTCTCTACAGACGACACCCATTCCCCCCACACAAGCCAGGAGTTGTCAATGGGGCCAATATCACCTCTATGGGATTACTATGGTCTGAAGGTGTCCCAAAATTCATGTGCTGGGAACAATCCCCAATGCAAGTGTTGGGAGGTAGGGCCTAACAGGAGGTATTTAGGTTATGAGGGCTTGGCCTTCAATGAACTGATTAATGTTGCTACAAAAAGGGCTTGCAGGAGTGGGTTGCTCTCTTCCACCATGTGAGGAACAAGTGTTTGTCCCATTTTTGACCTTCTGCCTTTCACCATGTGAGGATACAGCCCTCAGGAGACACTAGATGCTGGCACCCTGATCTTGGACTTAGCCTTTCGAACTGGGAGAAATAAGTTTCTATTCTTTATAAATTACCCAGACTCAGGTATTTTGTTACAGCAGCACAAATGGACTAAGATAGGAATGTTCTGGAAAATTTGGTTGTTATAATGATTGGGACACTTACTGACCACTGAAATTATCATATTTTTTTTTAAAGCATTGCTTTTCACATTGCTTTCACATAAACATATCCTTTTGTTAGCTTCTATTAATACATCTTTTGGTGGGGGCTGAGGGAGTCAGAATAATGAGAGTCTTTCTTTCTATCTACTCTTGCATCTAAGTCCACTACTGAAAGTTAAACTTTTAGCTTTCAAAAAATGGTTATACTGTTCATTATGCAAAATTCAAACATTAAAGGATTACATAAGGTAAGAAGTGAAAACCACCTGCAAAGCCTATAGAGACAGTCATAATTAACAGTTTGGTATACATTCTCCTTTTAACTACTTGCTTTATATTTACAGTTTTTTACACTGGGAGTTTACAACTCTCTTCTCTAAAACAGATGGAGACCAGATGATACTAGAAATGGTCACCTCTATCTCATACAGCACAAAGACATCAAATCACCATTCTGTTACATTAGTATTCCTAACAGTACAAAGCTCCACTCCAAGAAAGTGCTGGAGAATACAGAGGACACCCACTGGGAAAACAAAAGTCTACCCCATTAAAGTTAAGACTGTTAAGTACTGCCCATCTTTTGCAATCTGATTGCTTTTGGCATCCATAACACATTCCTATTCACCCATGTATTGACAAATACTGAAAAGTAGTCAAAAGGTCCAAGCCAGTCATTAGAACATTCATTCATTCATTCAAATACTATGGATTCACTACATGCCACAAACATAAGGCATCTAAAGAGTGCCTGCTCTCAAGACAGTATTCTGGTGTGCATGGATGCGGGTGTATATGTTTAGAGACAATATTGAAAAACTGCTGAATCACAACACATTCCTAGGCAGCTGAGTTCATAAGACTCTATATTAACATATGTGTTAGATCTGACTCATAAACTTCATGGTCAAATGCAAAAAGTGCAAACAAAGACAAAACCCACATAATAAGATTGTTGCCTAAAAGGAGTATTAAGTTCCTTAATTAAGCAGTCACAAAAAGTGTGAAAATGTAGTACATGCACGAATCCATTTTTTAGATAGCTGGCTCTAAGACCTAATCCCTTGCTTTCAGGGTTAACGTTACTTAATTCAAACAATTACTGAATATCTACAGATACTGTTTTAGGTGCTAGACTATATTTGGTAGTGCTGAGCAATTATATAAACCACAGTAGTTAATTACATGGGCTTTAAAAATAGCCTAGGTTCAAATCCTGGCTTCACTATGCTTTAACTGACTGACACTTTTCTAAGCCTCTTTCCTGAGCTCTAAAATAGGGAAAACAATAGCTACTTCACAATGTGGTATAAGAATTAAATTACATGTGTTTAAAGTTCTTAGCATAGCATCTGCATATGGTAAAATCTGCATAAATGGTAGTAGGGGACAGTTTTTCCCCCCTTGCCTCTGAAGTCTGATTCATGACTATTTCCAGAACCAAAATGGGTAGATAAGGTATCTACCTACATAGACTGTGTCACAATATAAAAGGGAATAAAATGAGTGACGTTATCCTCCTTTTTAAGCCTACATCTGAAAGTCTTGATACAGCTTTTCGATGGATGGGATGCATGCCCTTCTTAGCTTCAAGGAAGATGTGATGACTTAGCTCCATTAAGATAAAACATGAGTAGCTTTAAGAAGAAGCCAAATCTTTGGTTAATTACCAAAGCTACCAAACATATAGCTCTAAATCAACTATGTCAAGATCAAAATCAAGTCTTCAAGAGAACAAGACATTGGAGTGTGCTTTGCAATCAATGTATCATGACCAGACTTTCAGGGGCTGAAGATGTTCAACATTGGATACTACACAGGACTAACAGCAAAATTCTTTTATAATCTAGATAGTAAACCAGATCATCATAGTAGTGACAGTAGTAGCAGCAATATTTAAAATAACGTAAGCTCTCTTGTGTACAATTTACAAAGCACTTCTCTGTTCAATCTCCCGCACTGCCCCTCAATGACTTCTCATTTTACCCAATAAAATCTGAATTCCTAACAAAACCTACAAAGCTCCTTGTGATCTGCTTTTCTCTGTTCTCATCTGCTTCACTCTAGGCTGCAGTAATATTCTTTGGTTTGACATTCCTCCACCAGGTCCAAGCACATTCACATGAAGAGCTCTTAGCCCAAATCACCATGACTCCCTCCCTCATTTCACTCATATTTCTGCTCAAATGACACCTTGTCAATAAGGCCTTCCCTAATCACTGTTTCCAAGAGCATCTCTCCCACATTCTCATCTCCTTATCCTGCTTCACTGTCTTCCAGCACTTATCACCACAACCTGACATATATAGTTATGCACCACATAATGACATTTTGGTCAACAATAGGCCACATATATAACATTGGTCCCGTAAGATTATAATACTGTACCCTATGTTTAGGCACGTTTAGATATACAGATACATACCACTGTATTACCACTGCCTACAGTATTCAGTATAGTACCATGTTGTACAAGTTTGTAGCCTAGGAACAAAAGGCTATATCATATAGCCTAGGTGTGTAGTAGCCTATACCATTCAGGTTTGTGTTAAGTATACTCTTTGAGGTTTGTATGATGAAATTGCCTAATGACACTTCTCAGATCATATCCCCATCATTAAGCAACAAATGAGTGTATTTATGTGTCTCCCTTCTCTACCAACAGGAGTCCCATGAAACAAGGACTTTGTTGGTTTCATTTCTTCACTGTTGTATCCCCAGAAACTGGAACAGTGTGTGGTACCA
Source organism: Cheirogaleus major (assembly GCA_963574435.1). Classification (NCBI taxonomy): domain Eukaryota; kingdom Metazoa; phylum Chordata; class Mammalia; order Primates; family Cheirogaleidae; genus Cheirogaleus; species Cheirogaleus major. The sequence continues at coordinate 29,928 of CAUYPO010077831.1, read as the reverse complement.
TCTTAGTCTGTTTCCTGTTGCTATTACCGAATACCTGAGACTGGGTAATTTATAAAGAAGTCTATTTAACTCACAATTCTGGAGGCTGAGAGGTGTAAGACTGGGTGGCAGCATCTGGTCAGCTTCTGGTGAGGGCCTCATGCTCCATCATAACATGGTGGAGAAGTGGAAAGGGAAGTAGGCACATGAAAAGAAACCTGACAGGAGAGGTAGCCTCACTTTATAAAAACCTACTCTCCAGGTAACCAATCTAATCATAAGAAAGTAAGAACTCACTCCCATGAGAAAGGCATTAATTTCTCTTCACAACCTGATCACCTCTCGAAGACACCACCTCCCACTACTGCCACATTGGGGACTAAGCCTCAACAAGAGTTCTGGGGAGGATAAACCATATTCAAGCCATAGCAGAATATACTTATAGAATATTTGTAGAATGAACTATTTTTTTTGATCCTCAAAGAAACAGTGGGGCTCTTGATCCTTCATTCCTAAGAGAAGTTCTATTATTTCTTCTCTGTAGATGAGTAAACGAAGGTTCAAAAATATTGGATAATTTGTTCAAATATCATGAAGTTAGTAAAGTAAAAAAGTTGGGACTTCAAACTAGGTTTTAACCAATTCTTAGCAGTATCTGTCAGGTTATCCAGTATCTTTCATGCCACAATGAATATATTCATTATGTATCAGTAGCCTTAAAAATGTTTCTCTCTTAACCCAACAATCCCACTTCTAAGAATGTATCCTAATAAATCAAGTGCTTCTCTAAGATTTATGTACAAAGATGGCTACTAAATAGTTATTTAAAACAGCGGAAAAAGGAAAAACAACCAGAATCCTCAGAAAATATAATTGAATACTGCAAAGTCATTTAAAAATCAATACTTCTGAAGACTTCTACTGATGTGAAAAAATACCTACAATTCCCCCTTTAAGTGGAAACACTTTGGATATAAAGTTGCATATATATTATAATCCCATCTGTGATCTATATATGCAGAGGTATATACTAAGAGAAAACATATCAAAGGCTAATAGTGGGCCATGCGTGATGGCTCACGCCTGTAATCCTAGCACTCTGGAAGGCCAAGGTGGGAGAATTGCTTGAGGTCAGGAGTTTGAGACCAGCCTGAACAAGAGCGAGACCCCATCTCTACTAAAAATAGAAAGAAAATTAGCTGGACAACTAAACATATATAGAAAAAATTAGCCTGGCATGGTGGTGCATGCCTGTAGTCTCAGCTACTTAGGAGGCTGAGGCAGGAGGATTTGACCCCAGGAGTTTGAGGTTGCTGTGAGCTAGGCTGATGCCACGGCACTCTAGCTAGCCTGGGCAACAGAGCGAGACTCAATCAATCAATCAATCGCCCAAACTTGCAAAAAAAAAAAAAAAAGGCTAATAATGGGTAGTGAGAATGTGACTTGTATATTTATTTTATACTCTTTTTTTTGAGACAGCGTCTTGCTCTGTTACCCAGACTAGATTGCAGTAGCACTATCATATCTCACTACAGCCTCAAACTCCTGGGTTCAAGCAATCCTCTTGCCTCAGCCTCCCAAGTAGCTGGGACTACCAGTGTGCAGTCACCACGCCCAGGTAATTTTTAAAATGTTTTTGTGGAGACGGGGTCTCGCTATGTTGCCCAGGCTAGTCTTGAACTCCTGGCCTCAAGTGATTCTCCTGCCTTGGCCCTCAAAGTGCTAGGATTACAGGCGTGACCCACTGCACTCAGCCTATATTATTCTTAAGGATATTTACAATGCACCTGTAATACTTTTTTTTCTTGATTATCAAAGTAGTATTTAAAAAATAATAATAAAAAATCATTTCCCACTAAAAGGAACCAGGTCTCCATGAAAGAGCCTGAGACATGTTACTCTATTAACATGCAAATTAAACATTTGCATATATGATAGTATATATTTAACAGTAATATAAATATATATAAGTAAAATACTAAAATCCATTAAAGTTATAATACTAAAAAACATTTCATTTGTCACCCTGGTGGTTGTGAAGGCAACAATTCAATACGCCAAAAACTGGTAAATAAAAGAAAGAGGTTGGGCATGGTGACTCACACTTATAATCCCAGCACTTTGGAAGGCCAAGGTAGGAGGACTGCTTGAGGGCAGGAGTTCAAGACCAGCTTAAGCAACATAGTGAGACCCTGTCTATACAAAAAAAAAAAAAAAAAACTTAGCTACTCACAGTGGTGCATGCTTGTAGTCTCAGCTACTTGGGAGAAGGCTGAGGTGGGAGGATCGCTTGAGCCCAGAGTTTGAGGCTGCAGTGAGCTATGATTGCCCACTGCACTCCTGGGTGACAGAGCAAGACCCCGTCTCTTAAAAAAAAAAAAAGAATGGAGGAAATGTGCATCCATTTTGTCTTTTCTGTATAGCCTGTATTCCAGGATAACCAAATTGTTCACAAGGAAACGTTCTTTACAGAAGAGTCATAGCTAATAAATGCAGAAAGAAAACAGAAAATTACCATTTTGGAATCCTTAATGAAATAATGGATCTAGGCAACAATCATCAGTGGCCATTAAAACCATTAGGTGAAAGGCTGATGGGGAACTTCACAGTGGACACACAGGCTGACTAAATAGATCTATGAGTAAAATCAGACAACCAGACACCAATGTGTCTCATGATATAATGTAATAGGAAGTACAAAGTATCATCTACAAACATTTTTGACCCCTTTCTTCTCTCATAACTACAAATCTGAATCTAATCAAGTTTCTAGATCTATCAGTCTACAGGGATAAGATAAACAACATACAGAAGCAGTAAGTCAAACCCAGAACACAACACACTTGACAGGACAAACATTGGGTTTCTCCAACAAAGCAAATAGCATGAGATGGAAAAAAAGGCAGCAGAGATCCTGAATAAGAAAAGAGATTCGGCCGGGCCCGGTGGATCACGCCTGTAATCCTAGCACTCCGGGAGGCCGAGGCGGGTGGATAGCTCAAGGTCAGGAGTTGGAGACCAGCCTGAGCAAGAGCGAGACCCCATCTCTATTAAAAATAGAAAGAAATTAATTGGCCAACTAAAAATATATACAAAAAATTAGCCGGGCATGGTGGCGCATGCCTGTAGTCCCAGCTACTTGGGAGGCTGAGGCAGAAGGATCGCTTGAGCCCAGGAGTTTGAGGTTGCTGTGAGCTAGGCTGACGCCAAGACACTCTAGCCCAGGCAACAGAGTGAGACTCTGTCTCAAAAAAAAAAAAAAAAAAAAGGAGAAAAGAGATTCACAAAATAGTCAAATACAATGCATGGACCTTCTCTGGACCCTGATTCAAATAAAACAGCTGGAAAAGATATGTTGGCAATCACAGAAATTATATACTGGGTATGATAATTAGGGAATTATTGTTAAATGTGTTAGGTATTATAATATAGTATATATGTAAAAAAAAAGTCTTGATCAGGTAGACATATATACCAATCAATGCATGAGTGACTTGGGATTTCCTTTAAAGTATTTCAGCACCACCCCTCCTAGAGAGCAAGGTAGGGGGACAGATAAAACAAGGCTAGCAAAGTATTAATAATTGTTGAGGCTGTAAATTCATTATACTACAGTCTATATATGCTTAAATATTTTCATAATTTAAAAAAATAATAGGAAAGTTTCTATTTAAAGAACTGTATGTTTCTTTTAAAAATGTCACTGGAAAGTAAACTGCATAACCCATTGTGTTATGCTCTGCTTAATTTTCCTCTTATTTGCCAAGAAGTTCAAGTTAAATTTATGTGTAACTGCAAAATGACCATCTTATTCCTTGTTTCTGACATGAAAACAACCTTTCTCCTCTATAGGGTCTCAGAGCCCTTACTTAACTGTTCCAATCTACATGTGTTTTCATTTTGTCCACTGCAATTCAACTCACAAACAAACTCACCTTGTTGGTGGCAGATAAAGGAAAGAATATCTATAGAGGAAAGAGGTACATGGGCAGTACCTTCAACAAGTGGCTCACAGTTTCCCTTCCCTTCCCCTCTGAAAATACTCTCGGAAATGACAGCAATGCCAGCACAGTAACTCCTCCTCTGGATACCCTTACTTCTCTACTTTTCCAAAACCCTGCCTATCTCTAGACTCTACTTTTAAACATCAGCTTCTCCATGAAGATCCGCATAATAAAAGTAGTCTCCCTCCTTTTACTCCTAAGATTTTAAAAAGTTTGGTTATCGTGTGCTATTATTATTTATATACACTCCCAATTAGTCTAGAAGCTCATTGGTGGCAAAGCTATATATTAACCATCATTTTATATGCCTACATTTGGCATGCTCCTTTGTACAAGACTCAAGACACACTGACTAAAATTGAAAAACATTTCTCAAAACAAAAAACACACAAACAAAATAATCACACATAAATGACTGACACATAAATGACCAAGGGTTACCTAGAAAATTTTCATCTGAACCCCAGCCAGAAAGGGGATAGAGGCCAGAAGCAAGAGGCACCTAGGAGGGTAAGTGAGCAGAAATCTAGGAAAGCGCCTATAATTTACCTATTGCCATACACAAAGCTGGGTCCACACCTTTGCTGAGCAACTAATTTGTCTACTTGTGCTTGTGCCATGAATACAAACATGGCAAAATTCTGACTAAACTGTGATGGACTTATGTAATTAACCAAGATGGAATACTGAAAAGGGTTAATCTGCGGTCCCAAGATTGAGGCATGATTTATAGAGCCATCCTGTCATGGAGGTCACAATTTTTTTGCATTGACTGTTTTTATTAATTCTAATTCAGCTAAATTGTAATTTAGTTCAATTAGAATGAACTTAGTAACTGACTAAACCATACCAAATTGTGATGTGTATTCCCTAATTCAATGGCTATGAACACTTTCTATCCATGAAACCACCCCTGCACCCTGTCACCAACTACCATGGAAATTAATTCCTGTTTATCTTTAGAGTCACATAAAAGACTGGCCCTGAGATCACACATGAGTTTATTTGTCAGGATTCAAGGCAAGTCTCTTGACTCTAAATTCTACTCTGTACTTATTTGTTCTGGCATCTTACTTACAGATGAAGTACTATTATACAAAAAAGCGAGGAGGGGTCTGCTGGCCCCTGAGGTGGGGGCCCAGTGCCACTCTTCACTTCTAAAAAATAAAAATAAATAAATAAATGAAGTACTATTATACAAAAAAAGTACAATACAAAAGTATGATTTAATTTTAAACACAGTAACCACAAATGTTTGCTGAGTGGCTTTTTCAAAATACAGATTTTAAAATTCTGATCAAAAAGGCAAAAGGCAATTTCTAAGATTGTGAGTCAAGTAAATATGAAAAGGCTACCCCTGAATACCGCCATCCTTAAAAAATAAAAAGCAATAAAAAGATTTTTAAAAACTTTGGCCCATACCTCCACTTCAAGAGGATTACTGCTCATCACTGACGACCTAAGTTCTTTTTCCATTAAATCAGATAAGTACTGCACAGAGAGCTAGGATATGAATATTGTATACTACCTTCCAGTCGGAACCAAGTCTCTGGAACACATGCATAGGTCTGAGTATGAGCTTCTCCATATACTCATTCTATGGGGAAATGTTGTCTTAACTAAAATAAATTTCCTTTAGGCACATGCCTACATTTTACTTAGAACGTTTTTAAAAAGAAAGATTTTTTTCCCAAAGATTTTGAATCTTTTTAACCTTCTCAGAATTTAAAGGTAAGGGTAGACCATCGTTAGTGGAACATTCTCCATGATCCTAAAGCTAAATGTATTTGTTAGACATGTCATATGGACCATTAGTTCCATTTCTGTAATCTAAAGTATTAAACAAATCTTATGCTAACCTATCTTTAACAGTATTCTCACAAGTTTAAATGTTTAATAAAAATAGCTTATTTTAAATTAGGAACTTTTATTCTGAATGAATTACAGAATGAGTACTTACTTAATGAAATGGGCTCAGTAAGTGAATTGTTTAGAAATATTTGTTTCTCTTAAAAAAGGCTTTCTGTTAATCCTTAAAGGGTTTTTTTTACTTACACAAAACATGACAAATGTCAAATTATGAATGTTTATAAAATATGCTTTATTGATAAAGTTCATTTTTCACTGGAGCAACAAAGCAGAATATACTTGCTTATAACAGAAAGAGAGCTTTGCTTTAGCATCTGATTTTCTAGAGAAAAATTATTTCATTTTATAAGGATTTTTTAAAAAGCAACAGCTCTTGTAAAAAGCTATATGTTAATTTTACAAATAGGAATCTCATGTTAAATCTCAAATAATTATTGAGAGATTCGTACTACTACAGTCAAGTTTTACTATGGAAATTTCGGTGTACCATTTAGTCTTTAAGGATTTCAAAGACTAAAGTTATGATAAATACAACAGAGTATTTCAAACTGCCTTAAATCCTTTCTAAACCAAGGTAGGGCATGTACAAAACATCCACTTACACAGTTCTAGAATTACTTACAGATATAACTGGAAGTGTTTTAACCAACTGAACATAGCTAAGTAACTCCTAAGAGTTAAGAATGTATCATATATCAGAGATGTGACTTTATTCTTCTAAGTTCTAATAATCATATATATATACATAAACAGACACACACATGTACTAATCTGATTTCTGACTTTGTGGAAAAAAGTTTTCTCTTTATATATTTGCTTTTTGCCTCAGCTGAATATTGGCCCCAGTAGTAGTTCTCAAATGTCTGTTTTTGTTTAAAAGAAAGGTAGTCTGCTCAGTACAGAAAAAAGCTGCCATCAATGGGAATACTCTTCTAAAGGAGTTTCTTCTAGTTGTGACTAAATGAATATCAAGTTCCAGATCAGCTTAATAATACTACAAATAAAGTCGAGTTTAAGAAATTAAGGTCTATGTCCTTATGTTTCAATTTTCTGAAAGAATGTAACTTGGAAAAACTTTCAATATTTTTTATCAATAATTCCACAGAAAACTACTTTTAATAATGTCTTTAAATTAATTTTAAAAGTAAACACACACTTTCTTCATAGCTGAAACTGTTGGATCAACACAGCTCTTTTCAGAGTCAGCAGGGGGTCATCACAGCATTTCTCCAAGGGACAGGTTGTTTTTTAACTATTTCAGCAAAAAGACTCAATTCGTAGGCTTTGGATATTATTTCTAATGAGTTACTATGTATGTCCCTTCCTTTCTGTGTAGACCTACCCAGCTTTACTTTGTCTTAAGGTTCCAGCCCAGCTGTCTCCTGGAACTCATATAAAGTGAGTGAGGGGAAGAAACTACAATTCCTTGTCCGCCTCTCTACTAACCAGAACTCTCTGACTCAGGACAGTCACTGAAGTTAAATGTCAGTTTCCTCATCTTTATAAATACTGAGGAAATGATCCCTGACCTGCCCACCTTAAAAAGCTAGTTATTCACAAGGAATGACTAAACAAAGGGCTGCTCTGGCCATGGAGACCACACAGTGTTCTATGCAGTTCTGTATAGCAGATACCAGAGTAAGATGAAGCTAAGGAAGTTTCTGAGTGACCCAGATCAGGCAGCAGTTTGAGAGTCAAAACATGAGGATTTTTAACTCATACCAAAAGTTTATTCCAATTTACACAGCCATCAACAGTGTATGAGGGTAGCCATTTCCTCACCAGCTAACATTGGGACCTATCAATCCTTTTGATTTTTGCCAATCTGCCAGATTAAAAATGTTTGAAATTTCCTCCTCTTCCCACCCTTCTGATCAATTCAATCCTTTAGATTTGAATTACTAATAATTGATGGCAATGAACATAATTTTAATTTGTGTTTCCTTAGTAAAATCGTTGGTACATCTCTACTGCCAATCAGTCAACTAGATTTGGAGTTTTTGCATTGATTTGTGGGACATTGTATAATTATGAATATTTTCCCTTTGGTTATTTTTTTTTGCATATATGTTCTCCTAGGTTGCCATTTATATTTCAACTTTGTCACTTAATGTAGAAAGTTTTCATTTTCTTACAGCTTTACTTGTAAGTCTTTTTCTTTATGAATTTTGGATTTCCTACTAGGCTTGCAACTGTATGCTGAATATGAAAGCAAGTTTTCATATTCAGAGATATCAAACATTATTTATAATTAAACAGTGATATATTTTTTCTGAAATAAGCCATCCTAATAGAGTATCATTTAACAAATCTCACTATACTATCCAGTTTGACAAAGGGTGGCTGCTTTCATTATAGCACTGCTTAGTTGTGGGCAAAAAAGTCAACCAAGAAACCCACTGTAACATGAATTCATGACTTTTCTCCAGTTAACCACCAGCTAATTAAGTCATTAGGGGTGGGGGTGGGGGACATGGTATACTCTTTACATATAACTTAAATACATGTTACATAAGTATGACATTAAAGGAACTTTTTTAAATTTGATATATTTTTCAAAATTACAAGCCTATGATTTGAGAATATTTTAAAATTGAATTTAGACATGCCTTTTAGGAATAGATTCCAGTGATGTGACAAAATTCCCAGTCGTACACCTCATTCCCAGCCCAAGCCAAGCCAAGGGCAAATTCTAGAAGTTGACAAAATATACCATTCAAGCTTGAGTAGCCATTTCAGTGGGTTATCAGGTGAGAATATTTTTAAGGTAGAGGGAATATCGTAAACATGGAAGCATCCAGGATTAGGGTAAACAAAGTTAACGTTGTCATGAAGAAAGAGCTCAGCATTTTGAACAGACTGATCAGACACATTAATATATAAATTACCATCTCCATACTAGCCTGTGAGCTGTCTGGGAACAAGGGCCATATATTCTATCTGCACTATAATTAGCATAGCTGGCAACCAAACTCATATAAAATTTATCCAGCTGTGGTTTTCTTACAGATGAAGATGAACCATTCCAGTTTGTCATTGTTCCTCTCAAAGTGTCAAACTGGATCCCATATTCAATAAGTGATCTGACAGCCAAGACTACCTATCCGTACATTTCATAAATGTAGTGTTAAATTCCATTAATAGTTTGTTTTAATAGTCACACTACATGGCTAAGAACCTTTCTACTGAGCAATTTAATTGACCCATTTCTTTTGTAATACATGTTCTGTAGCAAGTCACATTTTCACCCATTATCATTATTATTATTTGAGACAGAGTCTCACTCTATTGCCTAGGCTAGAGTGCTGTGGCATCAGCCTAGCTCCCAGCAACTTCAAACTCCTGGGCTCAAGCGATCCTCTTGCCTCAGCTCCCAGGTAGCTGGGACTACAGGTACACGCCACTGTGCCTGGCTAATTTTTTCTATTTTTAGTTGTTTTGGCTAATTTCTTTTTATTTATAGTAGAGATGGGGTCTCACTCTTGCTCAGGCTTGTCTTGAACTCCTGAGCTCAAGCAATCCTCCTGTCTTGGCCTCCCAGAATGGTAGGATTACAGGCGTGAGCCACTGTGCTCGGCCTTCACCCATTATTTACTAATGCATTTGGGAATGTGCCTGCAGGACTGAACAATTATTTCTAATAAATTCCTTCTGATTTAGACTCAGTAATATAGTATGACATTTAAAATTTTTCTTAGATCTTAATTCTGTTATTCAGTGTATTATTAGCTTCCCCTATCAGGTTCTTGTCAACTATAAATCTGATCAGCAAGGCACACAGGTATTCTTTTACTCCCTGTTAAAAGTACAATTAGGCCAGGGAAGACACAGTACTAGAGCTTTCCAAGAAAGCCTGCCATTAATCTGTACTTGTGTGTAGTCATTAAAGAAACACAAGGCCACCAGGCCCCCTAACTGAATTACACACCACTAGTGGCTTCAGATTTGACTTCGTGACATACATATATTCATATTTAAAAAACAAGTTATCACCAAATAACACTTATTCTTACTATATAAAATTATACTGACATTCTCTATTATATTTTGCTCTATTCAGTCCCCTACTTCTTCTCCTCCTCCTTTTAAATGCTGGTCAAAACTCCCTAAGTTGACTTCATAGCCCAATGATAGGACAGAACTTACAGTTTTACAACAAAGATTTAAAAACAATGAGTAGTTATTTTACTAATGATACCAAGCTTACTCCAATGCTAAACTTCTCAAATTATCACAAAACATAAAGATTTTATCACATGATTTAAGACTTAATAATATAGTTACATATTACAAAGCATTATTTGGAAACACCTATATGACTGATTTCTATGAATATGTTAAAGGTCTTTTATCAATATTGATCGCCCATCTTTACTTTTATCTACAATGATTCATTTACAGATATCCTAAGGAATTAAGAATTACATCATCATATTTTTAGAATGAGTTTCAGAACATGTGAACTTCAACTATCTCTAGACAAATTAGCACTGTATTTTAACAACACAAAAGGTTAATCTATGCCTACATTTTACAAGGTAAAATTGCCAATCTTCAAGAATGAAATTATGAATTTATTTTTCTTCTGGTTAAAGTGACTACTCAAAACACAGTCCATATGATCATGGGCAAACATCACATTATGGTAAGTAAGAAAAGCAAATAGCCAGTCCTGCTCTTTTAAAAAGATAATTCCTTAAAAAAAAACCCTTGAACTGTAAACAAATGAGAAAATTTGACAGTAAGTTCAAATATGGAAAAAAAGGCCTTCCAGAAAATTATTTTTATGTCAAAGAATCGAGGTAGATTGAAAATGCTGTGGTTCTAAAACGCTATTCCTGAAAGTGATGAAATAAATTTTACTGTTTCCTTTTAGTCATTCTGATGAAGAACTATACTTAGAAAAAAAGTTTTCTTATTAAAATTACAGCCTTAAACTTATTTCACACAGGATCAGCTTATAAACCTGGAAAATCACTCTCCTTCAAGGTCCAAGTATTGCTATTTCTGTTCTGGCCAAATGCCCACAAAAGCACACAGGCATGCCACAAAACTAGCCTGAGCTGAACCACCATAGTTGGAGATCTGAAGGTTTGTTTTCTTTTTAAACTGCTCAAAGGCTGCTGTATGGTGGTATTTACTGTAAGTAGACTTTTTCACGCAGAAGTACTTAGAGTCACAGAATGCACGATTACATGGCCCTGCAGATAATCATGTAGAACATTATACATAAGGATGATTTCTCTGAAAACTCTCCTAACCAGTCAACATACCCCTACTAGCAAATGAAGGCTTGATCTTGAGTTGAGAGAAAAAAATGAGGCTAAAAAACATTTAATTTCGGAGGAAGTAATTGAACTTCATTTGTCAACTGACTGGCATGATCAAATATAAAAGCTTTTGTTTGTACTTCTGGAGGAAAAAAGTTCTCAATCACACAGCCAAACTCTGCTCATGATCCAAAAGATGAGAATTTTTTTTTGCGGGGGGGAGTTAAACCACTTTATTGAGGGGAATTGGGGACAGAAACAAAAAGGGTGCAGAACGATGAGATCCGATGTCTTCGGCAGGGAAGGGACCCCCAAGCCTTTGCAGACACGGAAAAGCAAACAGATGAGAACTCAATGACATGTAAGTACAAGAGTGGTGCAGGACTTAGAACACAACTGAGGAGACAGGCACAAATACAGAAAACTCAAATCTATGGAGGACTGATACATGCCACATTACCACACCCTGTATGAAAAACCTCAAATAAGTGATAGGGTAGCAAGTTCAGAAGACAGACAGGGCACTGTATGCTGAAGGTCTCAGACTTCAACAGAGGAGATGTTTCTTGAACTATACCTTGTAGAATGAAAAATCTGGATAAAAGTCAGAAAATGTATTACAATTGACTGGAGAGCTTTATGCAACAGTCTCAACTATGATAAGGAAACAAAGATTATTTTGTAATTTCATCAAGCTCTGGTGGGTAATAAAGTATCGACTGAAAAGGCAGAGGTGAAAAACTGGGTGTAAACCCAAGTGCTGTTTACAGAATAACTACATGCCTTCTTTTATTGCTCAAAGAACATTCCATACTTTACAGAGTGGTGCTTTCCAGGTAAGTGTTGACATCACAATATAGCCAAACTGGAAAGCTTGCTTTTTTTTTTTAAAATCTGAAAGTTGCATCTAAAATGCACCAACAAAAGCATCTTACATTCAAGGGAGTATAAAAAGTTAAGAGGCTTCAAAACATTCAGGAAGAGCTACAATGGATACATTTACTTACATTAAAAAACTAAAACTTTCTACTAAAAAAAACTTATTTCCCTCTACAAAAAAACCCCAAAATAACAGTCTTCCTCTGTCACCCCAGCTAGAGTGCAGTGGTGTCATCATAGCTCACTGCAACCTCAAACTCGTAGGCTCAAGTGATTCTCCTGCCTCAGCCTCCTGAGTAGCTGGGACTCCAGGCGCCCATCACCATGCCTGGCTAATTTTTTTCTTTTATTTTTAGTTGCTTGGCCTATTTTTTCTATTTTTAGTAGAGACAGGGTATCACTCTTGTTCAGGCTGGTCTTGAACTCCTGACCTCAAGCAATCCTCCTACCTCAGCCTCCTACAGTGCTAGGATTATAGGCGTGAGCCACCACGCCTGGCCTCTTCATTCTTATTTAAGTCTTTTTTACACAATTAAGTTTATAGTTTTCTCCACAGAGATCCCGAACATTTCATATAGATCCCCTTGACTTAGGCATTTCATTTTTTTAATTGCTTATTATGAATGACATTTTTCTTCCAATATTTATCACTAAATGATAATTATTAAATACTTTTATGTGATAAAAAGCCATCTTACTAAACTTAATTTTTTTTTTTTTTTTGAGACAGAGTCTTACTTTGTTGCCCAGGCTAGAGTGAGTGCTGTTGCATCAGCCTAGCTCACAGCAACCTCAATCTCCTGGGCTCGAGCAATCCTTCTGCCTCAGCCTCCCAAGTAGCTGGGACTACAGGCATGTGCCACCATGCCCGGCTAATTTTTTCTATATATGTTTTGTTTTTTTTTTTAATTGGCCAATTAATTTCTTTCTATTTTTAGTAGAGACGGGGGTCTCGCTCTTGGTCAGGCTAGTTTCGAACTCCTGACCTTGAGCTATCCACCCACCTCGGCCTCCCAGAGTACCCTATGAAATTAATTGAGACTGTTAGAATTGGGTTTCAGTGGTTAATTTAAAAGCTCAGGTAAGCCAATATCCTTTTGTGATTAAAGAGAACTTGCTTTGGCTTCTACTTAACCACATTTGCCTGCTTTTGCTTTGGCAGACTGAATGCTGTCTTAATCCCCTCCATACTAAAACTTATTTATTGAGTTGCTTACAGAAATTTCCTTAGCCTCTGTATTAGTTTGCTGGGGCTGCCATAACAAATACCCCAGACTGGGTGGTTTAAACATCAGAAATTTATTTTCTTATTGCTCTGGAGGATGGAAGTCCAAGGTCGGGGTGCCGGCAGGTTTGGTTTCTTCCAAGGCCTTTCTCCGTGGCTTGTAGATGGTGCCTTCTCACTGTGTCTTCACGTGTTCTTCCCTCTGTACTTGTCTGTACATCTTCTTTTCTAAAAGGACATGAGTCATAGTGGAGAGGGGCCCACCCTAATGACCTTGTTTGAACGTAATTACCTTTTACGGGTCTTGTCTCCCATTACAGTCACGTTCTGAGGTACTGAGGGTTAGGGATTCAACCTGTGAATTTGGGGGGGACACAGTTCAGCTCATAACAGCCTCAGTAAAGCTCGCTTCCATTGTGGTTGCAGGGTATGAGTAGCAAAAAGACCACTGCAGCGCTCGATCCTCCATCAGGTTTCTAAATGGCATGGATTCATTTTGTTTTTTGCCCCAGGGAGAACTAATGCCGACGTGATGACCGCCCTGTCCCAGGGCTACAGGATGCCCCGTGTGGAGAACTGCCCAGATGAGCTCTATGACATTATGAAAATGTGCTGGAAAGAAAAGGCAGAAGAGAGGCCAACATTTGATTACTTACAGAGCGTCCTGGATGACTTCTACACCGCCACGGAAGGACAGTACCAGCAGCAACCTTAGAGCACAGAGAGACCTGTGTGCTAGGCCCGGGTGGCTGCCTCACTCAGAGAGGAAAAGTAACGATCACTGGTTGCACTGATTATCTCCTGTTCAGGGATCATCTGCCATGCCTGTCCTGAAAGTAGAGGCTGTATTACTCAGGAAGAATACCCTGTAAATGGAAAAGTATTCTGGTCTCTTAGACTGATGCCCCGGTGAGCTGCAGCTTGGACTGATCCTCAGCTGTAATCTCGCTTTGCTTGACTAATGTCTGAATACAGCCTCCTGAGAAGAAAACGCCTATTCTCTCCAAAAATGCACCTAACTGGCCCTACATTTACAATTGGACGTGTGACTCAAAGATTCAGAGACCATTGCAATGAATCCCCAAGAGAAGCAGAACTAAACCCATTTATAAAACTAAAATAACCATAGCATGACACCTCTTTATATTTTCTCTATGCTTTGGCTTACTTGTTAAAAAAAATTACTAATCCAACCTATCAGATTTTGCAGGTGAAGTCAGCAGCTTAAAAATGTATTTCTCAGAGTTCAGTGGTTTATTTTTTCCCCACCCCAACCCCTCCCCACCAAAACCTGAGACTGTTAAACATTTCCTCCCATGAACACTGCTCAGACCACTCCGCGTGCAGCAGCACACGTGCTCTCTCCTCTCCAGCAGGGCGTCACCTGTGAGCACGCACAGCTGCCGTTGCGTGCAGCGTGGACCGTGGGGCTCGCCCAGACCTCCCGGGAGAGGAGCCTCAGAAACTGCTCTACCTTAAGAAGTAATATTTTTAACAGTCCAGCTCTTTCATTTCCACAATTTCCTATATACAGACTTTTTTGACAATGTAGTTTGGAAGAACAGTAAGATTCTAATCTCTGCAGAACCTTATAGGGCCTTTTAAAACATAAGAATTTCCTTTGTTGCTTCAAAAGATTTGAACATTATTTTCAGGATCAAATATTAATTTTAGTTGTACTTTAGAGAGATAAAATGCCATATCTGGGGCTATTTTTGTGATTCAGCAATCTTTTCTAAATTGTGTAAGATGTGTGTGAGACTATTTATACTCAAGGATATGAAGGAAAGTAAGTGACTACAGAGGCTCTAATGAGCCACAATGGCAGGAAACTCAAGAGGTTTTGTTTACTAAATTTTTCTACTGTAAGCTTTGAATGGAAACTGCTATATCACATTATGTTTCACTTATGCTGTTGTGTATATACCTAATATTTCTATTTTTTGATTTTATTTTAATACACCTGGCCCAATAACATCTCAAGGTTTTTACTTGTGTTTCTATTCTTAACTGTTTTCGATGTAAAAATTAGTACCAATCTGGGGAGGGAATGAGAGGTGGTTCCACAGAGCTACATGTTTAAACTTATGCAAATTCTACCTCCGTGCTTTGAGCATTTCAGATTGGAGAACTGAGGCGTTGATGGTCTGGACTCTTGAATGTCCCTTCGTGGGGACCAAGCAGGATTTGTTTTCCAAAAGGTTTAGCAGCACCATGAAAATTTCATTTGATATGTTTTGTTTAGGCTTCAGGTGATTAGGGGAAGGGATAAGATATTCCAATTTTCTCTACATTCCTACTACTTTTCCTATGTGATGTTTTAAAATGTTCTCTAAAATATTCTAAAATTCTTGATTCACAAGTGCCATAATCACAAAGATGGAATGTAATGTCTGCACAGCTGGTCACTTGATTCACAGCGGAAAGTTTTCTACATACACCCCCATGCTCACATTTTATTTCAGAACCATGTATATTATCCAATATGTCACCTGGAGAGGACGTGTGAAGAATCCCTAAGGCAAAAAGAAGTGTCTAGAAAATTACTAAATGTATCTTCACCTTGTCTTGCTGATTCCCATTCTGCTTCCTTTTGCTGTTCTCCATTTGACTTCCCCCCCCAGAGAAGCACGTGCTCCTCCCCTGCACAGGGCTCCTTCGTCAGCACATGCTGAAGCCACATGTTCACTCCACGGCCTGTGAGCACCGGCTCTGTCCTTGGCCCTGGGATTCCTGCTCCCCATGACTGACAGGTATAACTAGGGGCCGAGCAGCGTTTGTATCATCTCGGGGTCTCCGATGGTTGCAGAACAGCTTACCTCACCTCACCTGAGCAGAAGGGGCCGCTTGGGGCTTCTGTCGCCCCTCCACGCTTGCCTCCCTGGGTTCTGTGGACTCCCATTGCAGAGTCCCTCTAATGAGCCACCGGAGAAGCAGGCTGCCCACGGTCCCTTCTGAGGACAATCCGCTGCACGGGAGCCGGCGGCCCTGTGGCAAGAGTGCACAGGAATTAATAAAAGGAGAGACCCTGGTTCTCTGCCTACACAGTGGACAGACCAAGGGCCCTGAAACAGTCATAACTATAAACTCGTTTCCCAGTCTGCCTGTGGGGCCTGCTTCTCTTTGTTCTTCCCTCGCTCTCACAAACTATCTCCAGGGCAGGAGCTGCCAAAAGGTGCTCGACACCGAAAACCCAGCCTCTGTGTGTTCAACCGAATTAAGAGAAATGCTGGTGCTGCGGTTGCTTCCCAGCTCTTCTGGCTATAACTGCCCGCCCCGCAGCCAGCTGGTGGACGTTTCCTGCATTCTCAGCCAGAAGCAGCTCACCTCCCACCTTTCCCCTTAGCATCTCCCTCTGTTTTCTACCTCTGTCTGGTAGAAGAGACTCGAGTTCTCTGTCTCCTACATTTTGGCTCCGCGAGGTTTTTAGATGAGTGAAGATGAGCCTGGCTATTCTTCCTGATAGAAATGGTGGTTATAAACACACGAAGATAACCATACACCCATCATTTACTCAGGGCTCTCTAGTGCTTTGGCACTTTATAAAAATTATTGCTATTCTCAACATAGTATTCCTGGCATGCATGCATAAATAAATAAATGAATGAATGAATGAATGAATGAATGAAAAACAGTTATCGCTAACTCACACAACCCTGGAAGATGTGGACGGTGCTGTCACTATTTCACAGCCGAGAGGTCAGGTGCATTTAAAGCCTCAGAAAGAAAGAACAAATTGGCTTCACTTCATATTGTTTCCTTGTGAAATAAAATCAATGAAATACCTTTGTAGCACAATCTCCCTGACTCAGTTGGGTGTTCTGAGTGGGCAAGGGTATCACTTACAAAATGCTCCACTGGAGCCCACACAGAAGGGAGGGGAAATTACCTATAAGTAATCTTATTTGTGAAGGAAAAGTAATGGGAGAATTCAACTTACCACTTGCGCTTTGTAGAGACTGCACTTTTGAATGGAATGTTTTGATAACATGTTTCATTTCATAACATGAATTTATATTAAAACTGATAGTTTTATCCCATAAAGTTCTAACCCGATACATGTGTAAGAGGAACACCTTCCAACTTAATTTCCTGTGTTCTGATGAATATATTAAATACTTCAGGTAGGAGTGTCAAAAAACGGTCACAGAATTCCCAAGATGGCCATGGTATGACCTTGAGTATTTCCCTTAAATGGGGAAATGACAGGGACAATCTTGGTGGCCTCTATCTCTAGGTCTTTGGACAGACTTTAGAAATAATCTAGATCAGCCAATGTGCAATGTTAACACCGAACCTCTAGAATCAAAAGTGTGCCTTATCTATAACACTGAAGTAGATACCACAAAGTAGATACCATGTCACGAAGTAAGAAAATTATCTGTAATTTATTTTATTGTTAGCCTTACACTGGACTTGCACAACAGGCCTTTCATTCCTTATCTGCATCGAACCCTTAGGGTCAGATGTGTTTTTGATTTCAGGGTTTTTTTCAAAGATTAATATAGAGTATACTGAATATTCGGAGATAAAACCTCAGTGAATACTGAGGAGTAAATCAAATAAACATTTTGCAGAAAAATGCCTACACATTCACAGCAAGTGGAATGAATATAGCCCATAAATAGCTTCAGGTCAGGTGTTGCCATCAAATGAATTCTTAAAAACTCTTTTGGCTTTCAGGGTCTTTTGAATTTCAGAATTGTGAATAAGGGCATGTGGACCTGAATCTTGGCCAGTTGAAGAATGTGCAAGACCTTTCATTATCAGTAGTGTATTTGATTCAAATGGAGGACATCTAGATGGTAGTCACTCAAACAAAAACATTTTATGTAGCTGTGTTCAAAGATCCGAAGTATTTATGCTTCTCTTTGAAACAACACAGTTTTAATATTAATATAATCTCTCATCAAATACTGCCTCAGGGGTGGGTACAGTGTCTTATGCCTGTAATCCCAGCACTTTGGGAGGCCAAGGTGGGAGGATCACTTGAGGCCAGGAGTTTGGGACTAGCCTGGGCAACATAGTGAGACCCTGACCCTATCTCTACAAAAAATTTTTTAAAAATTAGCCTGACTCAGTGGTGTATGCCTGTAGTCCCAGGTCCTGGGGAGGCTGAGGCAGGAGGATCATCTGAGCTGCCCAGGAGTTTGAGGCTGCGGTGAGCTATGATCTTGCCATTGCACTCCAGCCTGTGTGACAGAGCAAGAACTTGTCTCAAAACAAAAAAAAAGATACTACATAAAGTGCATGTAGAAAAGCATATTATGAAGTCCATCAGCACAGTGTGACAGACAGAGGGACACGAAGACCTCTGAGGAGGCTGTTATGGCAGTTCCAACAGAGGAGAAAAGAGCCCAAACGACACTTGGGCCTGCTGAAGACGACACTGCAGCAGCAGGCCCTCCCAGTGCCTTGCCTAACGCCCAGGAATTGGGCTTCTCTGGATTTAGGGTGGGGTGCAGAAATCTGCTTGTGATTTTTTAAAAATACCACCCCCATCTCTGATGCTGATTTTAGTATTCAAATTATAACCCTTGAGAAATTCAACCAGGGAATTTGATTTTGGAGTTGGCAGCTGTTATCAGTTGAATTGTGTTCTTCCAGAATGATCTGTTGAAATTCTGACCTCCAGAACCTCAGAATGTGACCTTGTTTGGAGTAAGGTTGTTGCAGATGTAACTGGGTAAGATGAGGTCGTGCGGGGACCCAGTCCAATATGCCTGGTGTCCTTATAAAAGGCACCCCATGGGAAGTGACAAACACAGGCAGAGGGAAGTCTGTGCAGAGACCCTGGGAGAAGATGGCAATCTTGAGGCCAAGGAGAGAGACTGGAACAAATCCTCCCTCACAGCCCTCAGAAGAAACCAACCCTGGTGACACCTTCAACTTCCAGACTTCCAGCCTGGACAAGGAATTTCTGTTGTTTAAGCTGCTCAGTTGTTGATATTTTGTGACAGTATCCCAGTTTTAGGAGTGGCTGATAAAAGAGAAAATTGTGGAAAACATGGAAACAGAGAGAACCTGCAGGCAGGAAAAGGGAAGCAGGGCCAGCAAGGAAGATAAAGAAGGGTCGTGTAGGCGGGAACTGGGAGAGGGGACAGTGCCCCGCCAGGGCCCAGTGGTGAGGGTGCTGGGCCGGGACAGCCCAGCAGCCATGCGTTCAGATGCAGGTTTTACTTATTACTTGGGTGTGGCGAGGCCAACAGAGCAGGAGATGGTTTGCTCCTCACTGTTCTCAAGAGGAGGAGCACACCACACCATGCCACCGGACCCACCAGGGTCATGCCAGGAAGCACCAGGGTCCCTCAGAAGCAAAGGGAGTGAGAGCGACATAGGCCAGAACCTTCACTGGGGTTTCTGTGGGAGGCCTGGGCAAGGCCAGGGGAGCAGGCCTGGGATGGGCTAGCTCATAACCCTCTGCTCCCTGGTTCCGGGGTGATTATGCCCGGCACCATCCAGCTAATGGCGTGTGTGAGCCCAGTAGAGGGGGGTGGTTTGCATAGGAAAGGTGAGCTTCCAGGTGAGCTGTTTGCTTTCTCTGGGAACTGGCTACCCAGGAAGTGGCAGGCTCTCCAGGGTCACCAAGGCCCCAGGTGTGAAAGCCTCAGAGTATGGGAAATAAAAAACGTGATTAAGGAACATGCCAAAGGCAAGAACAGGAGGAGGATAAGACCAGGGCAGATCAGGGGAAGGTTTTGTCCTCAGAAAGGCCTAAGCTCCCTGAGGGCAGGGTTCGGGCCACACCGGGGTCTTACCCCTACACCTAAAGAGCCTTCTAAATCCCAACTATTTCAGCCAAGTGGCAGCAAGAAGAAAGGCTTGCAAAGGGGCTGGAGGGAAGGGGATGTCCCTCTGAGATAGCCCGGGAGGAAGAGGAGGAGGGCGGAGATGCTGGGGGCCTGTGGGGCCATCAGCTGGCCCTGCTGTCCTGCAAAGCGGGGCATGGAGGCGGGAGGACCGTGCAGAGAGCCTGCAGCGACCCAGCGGAGTGTGAAGGAGATGAGCGAATGCAAACCCTGCGCTGTGGCTCGGGCGCAACACGCGGGGGAGCAAGCCGTGGCGGCTCCCGCGGCCGCCTCCCCACTCGCGGGCAGTTCCTCCGAGCCATCCATGCTGCGTCGCCAAACGCGCCGTGTCCCCCCAGTGTTGGAAGCCGTGCTCCGGTCACCTCCAGCATGGTGCCACCCCAGTTTCAGGAATGCTCATGGGCGAAGAACGTAAGCCGACACCCGGACTTCTGCTAAGTCTGCGTCTCGGTTCGCGGGAGCTGCCGTAGCAAAGCGCGGCAGACACGGCGGCTCAGACGACAGAAACCCGCTGTCTCCCGGTTCCGGAGGCTGGAAGTGGAGGTCACGGTGCAGACAGGGTTGCGGTCCCTGCGGCCTCTCCTCGGCCGCGCCCTCCCCGCCGGGACTCGCGGGGTCTCCTTCTGTGTGCCTGCGTCCAGATTTCTTCTTCTTATGCCGACCCCCCTCACATTAGGGCCCCAACTTAACTTTAACCCTGTGAGGGCCTGTCTCCACACACAGTCCCATCCCGAGGCACTGCAGGCTGGGACCTCAGCGCATGACCTGTGTGGGGGGCACGGCTGAGCCCATGACCGTCTCCGAGGAAGCAGAGACTAAGAATCGAAGAGGCACCGGGCGACATCAGGCTGCACCCACGCTGGAACTCAGCTAGCACGTGCTGGCTCGCCTATGCTCAGCCCCAGCCTGCCCGGGGCCAGTTCAAAGCCGGGTGGCTTCCAGGGACTGTCGCACTGCACAGGGCTTGGGCTGGCCGGCCACCGAACCACGCTGGGCCCGACTGGCTCCAGACCCACCCTGCGGGGTCCCGGGGCTGCTGCATCGCCACGGAGGGAAGTGATGTGAAGGGCGCATCCCGGGCTACGACGGCCTGTGCTGCTCGTAGTAAGCGGGAAAGGCTGCCACCAAGATCATTCCGAAAACCGGGTGGTGGCGCCGTAGACCGTGGAGCGGCCCGGCCTCGCTGGCTGTGGGGTGGGGACGGGCCGGTGGGAGGGTCGGATAGGCCAGAGGGAGAAGCCAGAAAGAAAAGCCGCGGGCAGTGAGGGCAGCATTGCCTTGACCACTCCTCGGGCATCCCGAGCAAATGCCCTGCCGGCCGGGCAGCACCCCTGGCAGCAGCGCAGTGCCCGAGGGCGGGAGAATGGCAACTGGTAGAGGGCTCTGCAGCCACCGTGGTGACCAGAGTCATCTTTCCTTCTCGGCGAGGGAAAAAGCGACACGTGTGTGCATTCCAGCCACAGTCGTGTGCCCTGCGCCCCCCTCCACAGAGGTGATTAATAATCAACCCAGAGGTCATCCGCTAGGTCACTGTTCCAAGGAATATGTGAGTATATTCGAAGCTTTCTTTTTAAACATTCAATTATTTCGGGAGACAGAACTCTTTGCTATTATTTCTTGCCACGATCCTCAGACATTGTGGTATTTTGTTGTCAATATTATCATTTAAAACCATTTCCATTTCCTAAAGAAACCAGAACTCCTGGACAAGAGATAGCAGTGAATTATTCTCAACTAAGGAAAATGTATAACGATAGCATACTAGATTTTCCTTCATCCATTCATTCAGTCCACTGATATTTATTGATCACCTACTGTGCACTAAGCACTGTGCTGGGTGCTGGGACTAGTTGGAATGTAGAGTCATGCTGCATTTTCAGTAGACGATGGTGGTCCCATAAGATTGTAATGGAGCTGAAAAATTCTTATCGCCTAGTGACATTATAGCCATCGTAATGTCACAGCCAATGCATTACTCACATTTATGGTGATGCTAGAGTAAACTAGTCATATAAAATGTAGCACATACAATTATGTGCAATACATATTTGATAATGATAATAAATGATTACATTACTGGTTTATGTATTTACCATACTGTACTTTTTATCATTATTTTAGAGTGAACTCCTTATATTAAAAAAAAGTTAACTGTAAAGCAGCCTCAAGCAGGTCCTGCAAGAGGCATCCAGAAGAGGCATTGTCATCAGCTCCATGTGTGTCATTACCCCTGAAGACCTTCCAGTAGACAAGATGCGGATGTGAAAGACAGTGATACTGATGATCCTGATCCTGTGTAGACTTAGGCTAACGTGTGTGTTTCTGTCTTAGTTTTAACAAAAAAGTTTAAAAAGAAAAAAATATTTTAAAAATAGAAAAAACTTATAGAATAAGGATATAAAGAAAACATTTTTGCACAACTGTACAATGAGTTTGTGTTTTAAACTAAGTGCTATTACAAAAGAGTCAAAAAGTTAAAAAATATTTTAAGTTTATAAAGTAAAAAGTTATAGTAAGCTAAAGTTAATTTACTAGTGAAGAAGGAAGAATATTTTTATAAATTTAGTGTAGCCTACGTGCACAGTGTTCACAATCTATAGTAGTGTACAGTAGTGTCCTAGGCCTGCACATTCACTCCTCACCCTCTCCTGCTGCTTCCAGTCAGTACAAGCTGCATTCATGTAAGGGCCCTACACAGGTGTACCATTTTTTATCTTTTATACCATATTTTTACTATACCTCTTCTATGTGTAGATACACAAATACTTACCAACTTGTTACACTTGCCCACAGTATTCAGAACAGAAATGTGCTGTGCAGGTTTGTAGCCTAGGAGCAATACCATATGCGTAGGTGTATAATAGACTACACCATCTAGGTTTGTATAAGTATGATATTTGTACAGTGACAAAATTGCCTAATGTTGCATTTCTCAGAATGTATTCCTGTTATTAAGTGATACATGACTGTATTTTATACTGAAGAATATCTAGGCACAAACATCAGACCCCCCCCCCCCGCACCAAACACATAGTCATTTAAGTTATCATTTAGCTCTGAACAGCAGCTTCCCATCTGTCTTTAAAAATACTCAAACCCTGTTTCAGATAGCTACTCAGTTTGTGGTAGGAAATAAAGAAAAAGGAATTATGAAAAGCATAAAAATTAAATTAAAACTCTCAACTCCAAAGAGTCAGATAAAAAAATTCTCCTTATTTTTTTTTTTTTTGAGACAGAGTCTCACTTTGTTGCCCGGGCTAGAGTGAGTGCCGTGGCGTCAGCCTAGCTCACAGCAACCTCAAACTCCTGGGCTCGAGCAATCCTCCTGCCTCAGCCTCCCGAAAATTCTCCTTATTAATCAATAATATAACAAAGCATTCCTTTAGCAAGTGAATTCACATAGATACAAACTTCCGGGACAAGTGCCGTGGATTGAAAAATAGGGCCTCCTTCTGGGACATGGCCTAGGCCCAAGGCTGAGGAAGAAGAGAAAACTGCCCAGGCTCCTCGTGGAGGAGGGTTTGAGGGGATGACTTCTCCTCAGACACGCATCCCACGCCAACAGTCAACAGAGAGCAAAAGGTTTGAAATCTGAATGTAAAGCCCCAGGAAGAAACTCCCATATTACACCAAGGAATGCAAACCGATGACTGGACTTCTTTCTTTAGAGAAAAAAATAATTTTTTTTAACTTAAAAGAAAATGACAGAAAGAAATCTGTTTTCATTCCTTTACTATACCACTTCCTACCAGATGTAAAGTCTAGCTTCTGGAGTTTTCTGGTGTTTTCAGGCATCGCTGTTAACTTTGTAATGAACATTTGTACAGCCAAGCAGAAACCTCAGGGAGAAGTGCGACTTCTCAGTCAAGTCTAACGCATGGCCTCCCACTGTTCTGCCCACTTGAGAGAGCTCTGGAGAGGGTTCGGTAACCTACTACACAGGATATGGATTATTTGCCTCCTGTCTTTTGTTAAACGAAGTTGAATTAAACTGAGTAAGAATGCATGCAGAGAAGGGCCCTGCACAGGCTTTGAATTAGACTTAATTATTTTTAGGAAAAGTCTTATTTTTCATTAATCAGCTGGTTTTGTTTAGATTCTCAACTAGCAACCCTTTGCTTATTTGCATCAACTGGATAATACCTTTCCTTTTCTTTCTGTGGATTAGCCTCTTACCACTTATCCAATTTTGTAAAATCTAATTATGAATCAAGAGCTTTAAAAATACTGATGCTATTATTGGACTCAGCTCACTCTCTAGAAATCTTAAATATGCAAAATAATGTAAAACT
This sequence comes from Cheirogaleus major, assembly GCA_963574435.1. NCBI lineage: Eukaryota > Metazoa > Chordata > Mammalia > Primates > Cheirogaleidae > Cheirogaleus > Cheirogaleus major. The sequence goes on along the minus strand of CAUYPO010077831.1, from coordinate 5,601 downwards.
GCTTAAATAACTTTTGAGCTCAAATATAGCCATTGCATCACTATTTATAATTCAAAAATATTGAAATTCTCTAAATGGCAAATTCATCCAGTCACTATGCATTGTAGTTCCACTACGATCCAGAATCATGCATCCAAAGACTATGTAATGGTCAATTTCAGTAAATTATAAAGGAAAAGTTAATGAACTATGTAGAATATAAGTGACATATATGTAAGAAAATGGGCAAATGTCTGCAGTGTATTGCTAAATAGAAATAAGAATAATACACAATTATTTACAAAGAACAGTTAAATCTATTTAAAAAAATAAACACTAAAAAGCATGCAAAGTAATAAAAATGAAAAAATCCAAAGAAGAGGAAGAAAAATAAAACACTTCAAGGGAATACACTGACCAGCTTGAGCAAGAGCAAGACCGCATCTATACTAAAAATAGAAAAATTAGCTGGGCATGGTGGTGCACACTTGTAGTCCCAGCTATTTGAGAGGCTGAAGCAGGAGGATTGCTTGAGCCCAGGAGTCTGAGGTTGCTGTGAGCTAGGCTGACACAATGGCACTCTACCCCAAGCAACAGAGGGAAACTTTGTCAAAAAAAAAAAAGGAACACACTGAAATAATAACAAATATTGAATTGGACTTTTTTCTTTCTACTTTCATCTGTTTTTCAATTTTCATTATTATATATTATTTTAATAATGGAAAAGAAAATCGCTCATATAACAATGGGGCTAAGTTCTATTTGTAGGCTGAACAAGACTATCTATTAAAAAGTAAACAAGTTGCTAAAAAAAAAAAAAATCCACGGTGACAGGGGTAGACAGGAACCAACCGAAAGGGCTCCCGAAAGCCAAAGCTGGAACACTTTGAGAACAGGATAAATAAAATAGTATTGGATTATAACCTAGAGTTTAAAATAAATATCCATGAGTCCACACTGGTGTAAGTAAATAATTCAATAAATAAATAATTGGGGAGAAGAGAAAAACTTGCCACAGAGAAGAATCTGGAATAATTTGTATAGATACTTCACCTTCGAGGAGGTGAAGCGTTCCCTGTGCAGAGTGACTTCCTTCCAAAGAATACAATATGGGAAGGGGGTGGAAAGTGACTGTATAGTGTAGAAACCTGACCAACTTCCTCATCCAGCTGATCAAAGTCAACATCAACTGTGATCACTCACGTGGATAGGATGTACCTTTGACTCGATGTGATGAAGAGGCACTTTACCTCTGTTGTCTTCATCCTATAAGCCCATAACCTCTTGCTAATAATGAGAAAAACATCAGAAACATTTTAATAGAAGGGCATCTTACAACATACACAACCAGTCAGAAACCCTCAAAACCATCTGGATCATCAAAAACAAGGAAGGTCTGAGAAACTGTCACAGTCAAAAGGAGGCTAAGGAGACTTAAATGTAATGTGGCAACCTGGGACAGACAAGAATATTAGGTAAAAACTAAGATCTAAATAAAGTGTGGAATTTAGTTAATGATGTATCCATACTGAGTCATTGGTTGTGACAAATGTACCATACTCATGTAAAAATGTCAGTAATAGGGGAAACTGGATTCGGGCTGTGTGAGAACTCTCTGTATGATCTTGGAAATTTTTCTGTAAATCTAAAACTATTATATAAAATCAAGTTTATTAAGAACAACAACAAAAAAGTAAACAAGTTTTATGAGTCAGTTCTTGGTACCATGAAGCCATATTAGTCACCATCCTGTCATGCACCTTTACTCAACATCTTAAAGAGTTACCTTATTTAATAAGTCCATATCTGTTTTAATTGTAGATGCTCATTCATAAAGTTAAAACCTTATTAAGCACAAACAGTAAAGGGAATATTTTTCTTCCACTGCTGGAAAACACAAAATAACAAACTAACCCCTGAAACAGGCTTTAACCACTTCGGTACAAGCGTCAACTATAGTCGACAGCCACAGATGAAGGCGCACAGCCGAGCGTCCACTTTAGCCGACAGCCAAAAGCTTTTACTTTTACAGCTTTTATCTCTGCAGCTGCAGTGTGTACGTTCAGCTAATAAGTGACTACGAATCTGTGACCTTTTAACAAGTCCTTAGTAGGAGCTATTATATTTTCCTAAAGCTGCCTGTAAAGTAAAACAAGCTTTCAGTGCTTTAAAGCTTTCCTCATCACACAAGAACAAAACGGATGCGTCATCAATGCACAGCACACACTGCCGTGGGGACCATGAGTGCCCGGTGTGGGCGAGGTGGTTAAAAACTGTTGATGTGCAATTCTTGTCAATTTCCTCAGGGAACAGCGCCATCTAGTGTTCTGTCACGTAAACGAACCACTGGCAGTTTCTGTTAACTTCTCTTTCCCCTGCTCTACGTTACCTAAATCCTGTTTCCAAACTGAAAAGAACAATGAATCGGAAGCATGTCCTCCTCTCAACTCCCCAGAAAATGCTCATAACTTCAAATGACTCCTGAGTAATAAAATTTAAATAACTTGATTTCATTTACAACTTTATCCTAGAATCTTTCCATTTACAAAACATCTATTGCGATTTTCAAAAATGCAGTCCAATAATAATAGGCATAAAAGAGATCTTATCAGAATAGAAACTCACAAAGAAGTGTAATAATATAGTCACTTTCTTAAAGTTACAAAATAAGTTTTATAAGATAGCAGATCTTAATTCCAAGTGACAGTTCTGGAAGCCATATAGCTATGACAAATCAACATTGCCATTTAACTTTAATCCAACACTTCATAAAGTTCCCTTGCTAAATAAGTCCAACTTTATTTTAATATCAGGTTGTTATTCATAAAGTTATACCTTTATTAATAATAAACAGAAAAACGGACTTGATTAAGGTCTAAAATGTCTCAAGTGAAAAAAGTCAAATGATCAACGAATATATATTGTTTTTTGAACCTGAATGATTTTACAAAATATGTTATAAAAAAACACAGCTGAAATAATTACAAATAATCAACACAGCAGTTTGTTTATGATGTGAATGACAAAAGTTTACTTTTCTCCTTAATTCCCCATTCACCGGGCATATAAGTAGATGGGGAAAACTCCACTCTAGTTATCGAGGGTCACGTCTTGCTCTTTTCTGGCCACAAAGACATATTGAGATAGCCCCGTGAAGCAATTATTTTCATCACACCTTGGAGTAAGAGGTGTATCCTTGTATTAAGAAGTCATCTTCAAGATAAGATTGGGGTTTTTGCTATTCTTGCTTTATTTTGTTTTTTCCAGATTTCACTAAGATTTAGATGACTTAAAGGCATCTTAGCTTTTTTGGGGGGTTGGTTTTTCACATAAAAAAATCTTTTAGATTTGAAGCTTAAAAGTTTCCCTGAAATCAAGCAACTTACTGCTCAACTTAATGATAATACATGAAGTATGATGTATCTGCTGATAATTTGCCAGACTAGTTGACATCTTTACTCTGGAAATATTAAAAGTTATCCAGCTATTTAAAAAAACAGACAGTGACAGCAAGAAAACAAAAAAATGTTCTGAGATGCTACACGCATAGCAGAGAGTTGTAGAATATCTTTTCCTAAAAGAGTTAACTTCAAAAGAACTATGGTATTACCACAGTACAAAAGAACTATGGTATTTATCACCTGTCCTCGAGAAGATCCAGGAAGGAGAAGAGAGATGAAATGGATTCCAGATTTATTTCCTTATTACAGTGTATCATTCCACCCTCCCTTGAGGCCTCAAGGGAAATGGGAGAGAGAAAATAAGCGAAGTCATCAGCCCCCTGGGGATCCTTCTCTTCGCTCCGGGTCCAGGACCCTGAACCCCGGGTCTCCAGTGAAGGAACTCACAGCCCAGGAGATGAGGGGGAAATACCCGAGACAGCCAATTCACTTTGCCCCCTTGGCTCTCCCATCTGTTTTAAGGTGAGGGTGTTTTAGCTTCTGTAAATAATCAGCTAATTTCTGAGGTATAATTTTAAATGTACGATGTGAGAAGTTTTGACATGTCCATGCCCTCAAGTCACCACCACAATCAAGAGGCACCACAGCATTTCCAACATCCCAAGAAGTTCCTCGCTGTTCCTCCTCCCCCAGCCATGCCCCAGGCAACCTCTCGTCTACTTTTTGTCACCATGGTTTTCCTTTCCTAAAATGTCACAGACATGGAATCATAAGGCTTAATGACAGTAGTAAATACTGTAGGCAGTTGTAATGCAATGGTCAGTATTTGTGTACCTAAACATAGAAAGGCATAGTAAAAATGTGGTATAAGAGATAAAAAATGGTACCCTTGTGGGGCACTTGCCGTGAATGGAGCTTGCTGAACTGGAAGTTGCTTTGGGTGAGTTGGTGGGTGAGTGGGGAAGGCCTGGGATATCACTGCACACTACTGTAGACTTTATAAACACTGCACACTTAGGCTATGCTCAGTTTATTTTTAAAAAATGTTCTTTCTTCAGTAATAAATTAATCTTGGCTTACTGTAACTTTTTGTTTTATAAACTTTTTAATTTTTTTTAACTTTCGGACTCCTTTGTAATAGCACTTAGCTTAGAACACAAATACCTTGTACAGCCATACAAAAATATTTTCTTTATATCCTTATTCTATAAGCTCTTATTTCTATTCAAAAATTATTTTTTTACTTTTAAAACTTTTTGTTAAAACAAAGACACAAACACATGTTATCCTGGGCCCACACAGGGTCAGGAGCATCCATATCACTGTCATCCACCTCCACGTCTTTTCCCACCGCAAGGTCTTCAGGGGCAGTAGCGTGCACGGAGCCGCCAGCTCCCGTGATGACAATGCCTCCTCTGGATACCTCCTGCAGGACCTGCCTGAGGCCGTGCTATAGTTCACTTTTTTTTAATAAGGCGAAGGAGTACACTGTAAAATAATGTAAAAAGTATGGTATAGTAAAAACATAAACCAGTAACATAGTTGTTTGTCATCATCAAGCTTGTACTGTACATAATGGTATGGACTAGGTTTGTTTACACCAGCATCACCACAACGTGTGAGTAATGCATTGCACTACAATGTTACAGTGGCGACAGTGTCACTAAACAATAGGAATTTTTTAGTTCCCTTGGAATCTTACGGGACCACTGTTGTATTTGCAGTCCATCCTTTTGTGGGGTATGGCTATACTTTAAATCATCTCTAGATTACTTATAATACCTAATATAACGTAAATGCCATGCAAATAGTTATTATACTATATACTTTTGTGTGTGTTATTTTTATTGTTGTATTTTTTGTTTTTAGTAAATATAATTTAATACCATCTCCTGCGCCCCGGAGGAGGTGGTGCCCGATTTAGAAGGGTAATCACTACCGCGTTTCCCCGAAAATAAGACAGGGTCTTATATTTATTTTTCCTCAAGAAGACAGTCTAGGGCTTATTTTTAGGGGATGTATTATTTTCCCCTCAAAGCCTCAACTGGCAGCACGCACAGGATGGCCGGGACCTGACAGGGGGAGCCGACCTTGTTGGTGGGGAAAGGTGACCTTTCCAGTCACCTCTGGGATAGTAGCTGTCACGATGGGGCAGATGAGAAGGGCTGCTCGTCTTCTTTACCGCTCAGCGACAAAATGCATGGGTTGTGCAGATACGCTG